>JAUZST010014397.1:0-10628 GCA_034779995.1 Parotocinclus haroldoi
TATATATATATATATTTGTCTTTCAGTTTTCTAATACTGCATGCAAATGTCATGTATTTTCTGGTTGTATTCTAATGAAGAGACTGAGATATAACTACATATGGTCATTGTACCATTGTTATTTCCATCTTGCCTGAGCTCCTGGGTCTCAGTGCTCCAAAGACTGGGGTTGTAACACATAGACCTGGGGTGTAAACCACCCCCCATTGCCCCATCTTCCCCAATTAAAGGTGGGAAACAATGTCCTATGTTTACATGGTTAAAATTACTTTTACAGTAAATTGTGAGCCTACTTGTAAGAGTGCTTGTAGTAAATATTTACTCTTGGTAAATTTGAAGCCTGAGAATTGGTTAAGAATTGTTTTAGTGCACAGTATGATCTGAACTCCATCGTGTTTTTCAATATGTTCTTGAGTGCAGACACGCCAAAGATGGCAGATTATGCTGAGTAAATCCTGAACTAACCAGAAATATAAATTGGAGGCTGGTTCAATAGTTAATATGATTCACTTTTAATTATTGCTGCCCTGTGATTTGTTCATCCTCTGTGGTTTCAGTGATGTGCATAATGTAGCTCCACAGACTGTAAGAGTTTATAATGATGGGTTCAATTAATATTCAAAGAGTTAAACCTTAGAAGTGAAATGTGAATGTGGCAATACTAACTGGTAACGTAGGACTGTCACCTAATACGCAGGAGATGCTTTCATAACAAGCTTCATCTTCAGTTTGAACTTAATACACAAGTTTATATAAGATTTGTTTTGATTTATTTACATATAATTACATATAATGCTCACAAGATCCTGTGTCACAAATAATGTGATCCCCAGTATTTTTATACTACATGATGTTCTTATACAAGTTGTTATCTGGGTAATTACTTGAATAACTTTGAGATACTACACTATATAGACACAATTTTGGGGGCACATCTCCTAATCACCGAAGTTTCACTCGGCCCTATTGCCTCACAGGTATTAAATCAAACACATAGCCAAGTAGTCTACTACATTGGTGGAGAATGGATAATGCTGGCTAGGACCCTTTACCATAGCAAAACATTTTAGACAATGGTATACTTCTTACTTTTTGGGAACAATCTGGGCAATGTCTTTCTCTGTTCCAGCATGACTGCACGCCAGTGCACTAAGGAAGGTCCATAAAGGCTTGATTACATAAGTTTGGTGTTAAAGAGCTTGATTGGCCTGTACAGAGCTCTGACCACAAACCCATCAAACAGACTGCAAGCCAGGCAATCTATCCTCATAAGTTATATGTTTTCTAATTAGCTTGTTAAGCGCTTTGGCTTTGTGAAAAGTGCTAAATTAATGAGTTTGTTGTTGCTGTTGAGTGGAATATGTTATGGTTGCAAAGGTGAGACCAACTACTGGCTATGGATTTAGGACAGAAAATCTCCTGACTGTGTAATGTGTGGGTGTCCCAATACTTTTGGCCATATACTGTATTTTTCCACATGTAACCATTTTTGCTAATCTATTCACCTCTGTTTATGAGCCAATTGCCTGTGAATCCATTAGACTATGGCATATGTAGAGAGGAGACAGCTGATAAAAATAATATCAGCAAATCCTTATGTCGTGTTTGTTTTGCGTCACATTCAGTGTAGGAAAACTGTGGCAAATGTGAAAATGACTGCATCCATCCAAATTACCATTTAAAGGCTGTTAGTGTGTATGGCTTCAAGCCAGTAAGGTTTTGGGCTTTGTTCAACATCATACACATTAGACAGTAGTATTTAGGAGTCTTACAAAGAGAACAGGGTGAAATGACAAGATGAAAAACTATCAGTATTGAATAGTTCAGTACATTCTATGTCAGTTCGAGCGGTTTAGTCGTGTAGTAATGAGTGCTATTCTGAGAAGAATACAGATCTGTTTGGTGTCTGCATCATTAACGTAGTTTTGCATATAAGACCAGTATCAACTTCAGAGACATGGAGACCAAAGAGTTTTTGGACCAGTCGAGAGCTCTGTACAATGATAGCACAAGAGTCATGCCATGGGTTTACCAGATGATGGCGCTTTCCACACAGGAACCTGCTTGATGAACTAAGTGCTTTGAGTGTCCAGCCGTGTTGGGGCACTCATTGCTATGCTGTAAGAAGTACAGCCTCACAGTGTTCTCCAAACAGCGAGTACTCTAGGTGTTCGAGTGTCCTACATACAAGTTCAGCTTTTTATAAAGCTATAGCTGCTGAGACTCCTCTGTGGAATTAGAGCTGCTGCTCCGGGGCTGCCCCCTTTCAAGTCTGGCGATGCCTGGGGCTGGTGCAGCCACAGGTACAGGTCTGGGTGACTCGTTCACCTGTGTGGAGGTTTCATAAACTGGTGGCTCTCTCTCAGATGAAGCCTCACCCTCAGGAGGGTATGGAGGGGGTGGAAGATCAAACCATGGTGGTCGACTGCATGGATAAAGGACATGGCAGGATTAAAAACATGGCAAGTGATGAGAAACACAAGAACATTAGAAATTAACAACACTGTATAATTTATATAATTTTTAAGACTGCTGTCATTGATCGGATGGTCAGTAAACCATATATAATATAGTATATATACAATATTCAGTGCTTACCTGAATATTACCTTAGGGCTGATGTACAGATATTCTTAGACAATTTGCTTGTATGGTAATACATTAACAATGTTTGCATTGTTAAACTGGCAAACGCTTTAAGTGGTTGAATCATGTATACTCAAATGGAGCCCTACCAAGCAATTTGTTTCAGTAATTTAATTGAAAAATGTCTATAAGTAACTATATGTAATATGTAAATATATGCCTTCTGAAATCACCTAAACACTTTGCAGAAGAATACTTTGTATCATGACTAGCCTACCTTACATCCAGCACAGCCTGGGAGTATGAAGGAGGTGACTCAAGTGGGGCTCCTTGTGCGTACACGGAGCTGGTCAGCAACTGCAGACTGTGAGCAGAACTGAAGTGTGCTGATGGAGAGGAAGACTGGGGTGAGACGTGTCCCCTGTCCACTATCACCAGCCGGGAGAGCAGCAGTGGGTGATGGTGGTGTGGGTGGGCTCCACCACGGGGCAATAACACACTCCTTTTCCTCTGGTGATGCAGAACAAGTGCCAACAGAGCCACTACCAGGACAAAGATAATGGCACTGCCAATTACAGCGTACGTGATGCTTGGGTAGTAACGTAGCCGGTAGTCCAGGGTCACAAAATCCTGACCAGGAGCCTCTGTAGAAAGCGGATTATAAAACTGTAAATGTGTATGTGTACAGTAAAATACAAAGGTCTTTTGGTATTTAAAAGGCAATATATCTTTAAGTATCATGAACGGACGTAGACAAGAACAATGTGAACCTGTCTATATGCTTGGTCTTCCTGTTGGTTCCAGATTATTAAACACATAAAGATAAGCGAATTTGGAAAAGATAGGGCAGACTGCCACTGTTCATTTTAGTAGATTACATAATGTGGCTGAAAACAGTAAGGCAATAACTCAAAAGTGTCATGTTCCCTGACAGCATCTAACAAAAGACACAAAGAATTTCTTTCTCATGGCGTACCCCTCTCATCCTCTAAACGTATTAAACACAAAGAAGGTCACAACCACAGTACTCTCAGTGATATTACCACTGTAATTATTTCAGCACACCCAACCTCCGAGTGCCTCTCTGTAACCAGTGCTGGTGCCAGGCAACTGTGAATAATGCCTGACAGCCACTTAGGCAGAGGAACAAAAAGAGCTCCTAATTTAGCAGAATAGAAGAATGCTACTGGAGTAGAGAGGAGAGAAAGAGTCGGGAAGGACATTCAATTACAGCTCTTTATTTCCTGAAATACGGCTCAAGGGAACTGGTGAAAATATGAAAGAAATGAAAGAATGAAAGAAAGAAGAAAATAAATAAAGAAAGAACAGTAGGTGCAGAGAAACAATGAAGAAAATAGCAAAAGATCTGAAGAAAACTCTACAACTTGGTTAAATCTCTGTTCATGTGTTGACTACAAGAATAGCATTAAAGTAGTGATAATAACACTTAAAACTTAATAAAACATTACTGTACATAAACAAAGCACACCACAAGGCTCAACAATGCCACAATGTCAATTTGCCGTAGTCAGTTAACAGGCATGTATTTGTTCCACTCTGGGATTGAACTCAGGACCTTCTTGCTGTGAGGCACTGGTGCTACTCACCGAGCCACTGTGCCGCCCAGCAAAAATACAAAACAAATCAGACGGATACAGCCCATACGTTCATACGCACCATTTTTTACTAAGGGGAGCACGAAGCACAATAAACAGCAGTAAGCTGAACCTTCTGTTAAGAAAGCAGAATTTGCTTCCTCGTCTAGAATACTGCTATTGGCATGACTCTCTGAACATGTCACACAGATTAATATGTGCTATTGTGAGAAGGTCCTTGGCCAATCTGCTGAGTTATAGAGTACAGGACAGGCCAGAGATGCTGATAAGAGCTGATAAGAGATGCTGATAAGAGCCATCAGTAAAAGAAAATGAAAAAGTTTGGAATTGCATAAACAAATACTGTGCATGCAGTTCTGTGCCCTCTCTGACTCTTCTGTCATTGGTAATGCAAGGTGAAGTGGAACCTGCTGCTGGTAATCACCCTCAGAAACAAAGAGGTCTATTTAGAGCTTGGTCCTGGAGACTCAGAATAATCATGTATAACTTACACTCATACGCGTAACCATTTAACAAGCATCATGATACAGCACACTGGCAGCACACTGATTTATGGTAAGGTACAAAAAAATCAGGGTTCTTGTTGGAGCTTGTAGTAAAACACACGGGAAATAAAACATAAAAACAAAAAGTGAAAACGCATCCCACACTATGAATCTTCAGTGATTTCACAGGTTTAATGTACTGTAATAATTACGGGGCAGGTCGACATCTGCAATATTATACAAAAGTATACCTTTACCGAATGTATCATTAGTTGAAACTTTTTTCAACCACGGGCCGATAGATACAACTACTGTAACAGCAGCGGGTCAAATACAGCGTATTGTAATGCTGGTGGTAATTCACCAGCAGGGGGCAGTCGATTTCCACAGAATATTACTAAGCACTATGGCAAACTCTCCAAAACAAAGAGTGGAGAAAAAATGTACGGGTTGGAACGACCCTTCCAACATGTACCACTTCTCAGAGCAACACCAGACTGGGGTGATTTAACAGTTCCAAAACACAGGATCTGTTATCCAACTTTCATCCACCCACATACACTCCACTTAAATTCAAGCGTTAACTGAGGAAACTATGCCAGAAACAAACCATCTTCGACAGCCAAATGCTGTGAGGTGAATGCTTCTGCGCCTTTAAACAGTCAGCATAGGAACACTCCCCCACAATGGTGTACACCCTGCTGCCCTACTATGTCAGAGATGGATGAATCTCATCAACATGAGTGAGCTAGAAGCATTGCCTCAGTAAAATGCACCAGGGCTTTCATGCTCCATCTCCTCTCTGTTTGCCCGTTATGTAATAACTTGTCAATTCCACTGAGTGCCACTCTCTCACTATCTCTCATTCTCACTCCCACTCTCATTCTCATTCCAGCTCACAGCCACAGGCACAAATGATACTCAGATTATCCAAAAGCAACGTAAAGCGTTGTTTTAAAATTTCCAGTTAATTTACTATATTAACTTAGTAAATTAAATGTTTAATTAAATGATATGTACATACATATATAATGGGCCTCGTTCATGAAGCCTTTGTTAAAAAAAAAAAAAAAAAAAAAAAAACAACAAACAAAGAACTAGTAAGTGTATTATGAACCTTTCTCGCCACCAGATTCATGTACACCACGTAAACGCCAGAATTATTATTACAAGGTGATGGTTAATCAAGTTTGTTTCATAAAGATAAACATATGATGAAGCCTTTGGTCTGAGGAACGCAGAAAAATGTCTACCTAAAAACCTAAAAAACGATCTAATGCGGAAATTCACCTTTTATTTTTGAGAGTACACAGTGGTGGTTTGGTTATATGAATATTCTAGCCCTGTTTTCTTACTGATAAGCCAACAATCTCTTTAATGTCACTCCCCAAACGTCTGCCAGTCGAGCTGCGTCGAATGATTCCACCTGGCCACAGCGTTGAGAAGATACCATTTCGCTTCACAGATCAATTTCACATTGACTGTAAGGTAGTGCATCTTATTTAGGTATGCAAATGCATTATTAGATTGTGCCTTGTTGTTGTGCCTTGTGTGTACACTCGACAGTTCCAATGCCGTTAAGGAAGTAAGCAATGGCACAGAAGGTTTGTTTGATTTCCCAACCCGTGTTCCGCACTGTAAATTAACTTGTAGGAAGGCATTACATGGATTATGCCTTCTAAAATTCTTGGGATGATGCTAGGGTGAAACTCCTGTCAGCAATGTCCCTCTGGAGTGTTCCATCAGCCCAAAAAATCGGAACAGCACCTGTACAGGTATAGCAAGAGCAAAGGATTTGATGGACTCTACTACAAGAAGGTCCTGAGTAGAATGGTTTAGGTCATTTATGTGTGGAGTCTGTCCTTCCTGCATCTGTGTGGGTTTACTACGGGTACTCCAGTTTCCTCCCACAGTCCAGTCACTGTGAATAATTGATTACACAATTGAAGAAAAAAAAAACCCAATAAAACATTAGCAAATATCTGCCCAATACAGGCTTAGTGGAAGTTTATCTGAATAACAGGCTGTACTTGGAAACAGAGTGCTTCTGGAGTGCAATTTCTGGATTACACCAGGTAATTCTAAAGAAAAATGTCAGGACATCTGTCAGTGAACCGAATATGAGAACCGAAAAAGAGAATATGAGCAATGCAGACATTGGCTCTAAGCACACAACTCTTTCCACCAAAAACTGAAAAGAAAAGTAAAGTTAATGTTTTGGAATTGCCAAGTCAGTCACACTGACCAGAATCAAACAGAAATACTACGGGACCAGTTAATGTGAATAAATCCACCAGAATCCCCAAATTAATGCTGTTCTTTTGCCAATTTAGAGCAACCAATTCACAAAAGGCATGTATTTAAAATGTGGGAGAAAACCAGAGGGCCCAGAGTAAACCCACGCAGACTTAGAGAGGACACACAAACTCCGCACAATGTTAGAATCTAACTGGAGATCTCTGGAGCTGGAAGGCGACCGTGCTAACCACTTGAACCATCATGCCACCCCTGCATGTGTGCATAATTGTGCAAGCAAGAGACTTCATCCTCTGCATTAGAGAGCTAATAGACCAAACCAGGCAGCCAGTTGGTTGAATTGTACCTCATAAGAACAGTTTGCTCTGAAAGAAAAACTCATAAGAGACTACGGCTACTGAAAGTTAAAATTTTGCCATATCACGCATTCTTACCAACAAGGAGCACAAGCTGATGTCAGGAGAAAATCTGTATCGCATAGGAGAGAACACTCACTTACTGTATGTATATAACAAACTGCCTATGCAGTTTACATCCATATTCTCGTATACTTGTAAAACAAAATGAAATGGAAGCTACTAACATGGGTCCAACTGAGGGTTATCCCAGGGTTTTTGTGGATCTGAGAAGAGAAAGGGCAAGGAGTCAAAGGTTGTAAGGGAGCCTTTCGGTTGCTTTGACTACTGAGCATGTGAAGGGGTGCTGTCGCCATGGAGATGAAGTACTTGGGCACTAGGGTGGTGAAAGATCCACACACAAAAGCCTCTACTAAAGTGCAATAATTGCTCAGGGAAAGGCTATGGTCTAAGCTGTCTGCATGTGCTTGACCAACCAAGAAACTTTAACGCAAGCAAAATATAAGCAATTTTTTTTGGCGGACTGAAAACGTCCAGTAGCCTACAGTGCAGTTTCACGCTTTCTTTTCTATTGGAAATATCCCTTCAGAAAGAGAGGAAGCACTTTCCTCCTGTGAAAATCATTTTTCTTGATTAGGCCAGCATAAACACAGTGCCACTTCAGATAGAAAGCAAACTCCATTCCAACCATGAATAATGCAGTTCAGCTTAAACTATGCTCTTTTACTGATTTTCACATTTCTCTCCTCTAATTTCACATTCCTCTCCTATGTTACTGCATGTCATAAAGGGCCCTAAAATAGTCTAATAAAAGATAGTGACATGGATAGTGACAGTGGTCATGCTTATACCTTAATTATCATCATATAGACACGGTACTGCACAAAAGTCTAGAATTATTGTTTTAGTAATGGTATAATTACCATAATATATTGTTCATGATTTGACACAAAAATATCAAACTTGGACATTGTCACTCCATAACACCCTTTCCACTGCTCTTCATTCAAATCTTTATATGCATTAGCATAATGTAGCCTTTTCACCCTGTGGTTTATTTAAAAAAAAGATCATAGAAGGGTAAATATGGTATCCCTATGAAGCTGCCAGATGTTTCTCAGGTATTGCTAGAGCGTAAGGTGAGGTCACAGAATTCTAGCCAATAGCTGCAGTTGTAGTTGCAGCCGTAGTTTCTGTTTTTTCTTAATCTTAAAATTTTGCATACAAATTGGTCATTATACAATTGCTTAAACCACAAACTGTCTAATCTAATGGTGACCTAAGACTTCATATCATCTTCCTTACTTAAAGTTCTTTTAATGGGCTGCTTTAATGATGGTAAGAAATTGATAAGCAAAATTAAATATATACAGCATAACTGCTTTATCAGCTTTCATCTCTTAATCACTCAACATCAACACTGAGATTTTTTTTTTAAGTCAAAAATTCTCAACTGCAACACACAACAATATAGTGAAGCAAATATTTTGAACAATGATCCTGACAGCCAAGATGTATCTCCCTTTAGTGTTTCCTTCAAACAAATGCTTTCATGCATTTAAACAAGTCTGACAAGCAAATAGAACACCTTCTAACTGGAGGACTCTGCCTTATAGACTGATTACTTAAATGTTTGATTTTTACTGCTGTTTACAGAGCCTGAAGCGGAAAATGACCCCCCCCCCCCCAAAAGACATATTTTGTACACATTTGTGTGTATTAGAAAATATACTGCATGTGGGTTCTCACTGCAATTAAGGAGAAATTAGGTGTCCAATGAAGAGTACATCTGAATCAGTCACCAGCTACAGTATGCTCCGAGTCATGGACATAGTGCCACAAGTATGACATCAGAACACATGTGGCTCCCCCTCCAATGTATTTGAGTTTTGCTTCAGGTCTGGTTGCCAGGTACCTCAGGCACCTCTACATCCAACAGTAAGAGGAGGACTAGACTGAATGGCGTGGTTTGCCCATGTTGCAGCAAGCAGAATCAGTAGGATAAACCAAATCAATGATGCTGGTTAAGTATAAGTGCACTCAGCTACTACATAGGACTAGGGGAAAGCAAATAAAAAAGGAAAGTGGAGTAATGAGTGAAATGCCTAACAGAACACAGCCATATTTTGTCTTTTTGCTAAAAAAATAGTAGGGACCCATCCCATGAAGTGGCATCCTCATGCATTTTTATGCCAACAAGTACAGACCACAAAAGGACTACACAAGACTCAGGACTTTACAGCAAAGTGCCAATGCTCACTCTTGAACAATTATTCAAATCACTCTCGTATCTAATATGACCTGAATGAGCTACCGGAACAAGAGCTACATCTCTTAACTCGTAACTCTCGTAACTCAAGACATATCATGCATATAAAACTAATATGTATAGGTTTATATCAGCAATTAACCAATATCTGGAAACATAAGCACATCTTTCCAATACCAAATAGTGTAATTGTACATGTTTTTCTTAGTCAATAATGTAATTATCTGTAAGAGGATGAAAGGACCAGAATACCAAATACATTATTGCATTACTTCCTTGAAACAGAACGCTGCCCGAAATAGACAGTGAGCGGACATTACCACAGTCACATAGAATATTATATAGTTTGCACATAGTGTTTAATATTAAACAGTAATATTAATTTAAATGCAATATAAAAACTTTTATAAAATTATTACGGATCACAAAAATATGATCTTTTTTAGTTGTTTACAGCCTTCAAGACTATGATTCACTTTTCTGTCAGCAGGTGATACAAGTGTTCACTCATACTTGTTTTTAGTCATTCAGTCATTTATTTTCTATATATGTATGTACGTAAAAGATCGATTTTTATTTCTTGTTATAATTCTTAAGACCTTGGATGTTAAAGTCATTGATAATCGGATGTTTAGTAATTGGCGCATACTAGTGACTGACGTTTTGAGATAATTGGCATCAGACGATTCAAAGAAACTTTGTTTCCTGCATAACAACTTTACAACATAATTCACAAACTGGGACTGCTGAGTGACCATAAACAAGAAAACTGCTAAGCGAATATTTAGTGAATATGGAGCCATTTATGAGAAGATGAAAACATTATAACAAAAGTATGCATGTCCCTATGATCTGCACTACTCTAATATTATTTCTTTTGCAAATATTTACACATTTTCCCCAATAAAACAAAAAGGTACCTTTTTGTGCTGATAATAAACATTTATTTTCAATTTTATAAAGAATGCAAAGAGCAGCATTTATTTAATTTCAGCAAGTTTGTCTCATTTATTATTATTAATGAAAAATACATATCACATATTGCTAATTAGGGGATACT
>JAUZST010014399.1:0-35249 GCA_034779995.1 Parotocinclus haroldoi
TATATTCAGCTCAGTTAAAATCAATTCAGGTTTAAAAATAATTCACATATGTTGTGATTAAGTATTTATCTCCGATGCTGTGCATTACTTCATATACTTCTGGTGCAAAAAACTGCCGTGTGAAGTCCACCTGTGTGCGGTTTTGTAAGTCATATGATCTCAGTATAAATACACCTTGTTCTGAAAGGTATCAAAAAGCATACCCAACTTTATAAAAACAAGAATCTACTTAAACAAGCAGTAGAGCATTTGAAAATGTATAAAGTCGGCTAGGGAAAGGAGAAAAACGCGATGACTAGATCACAAAGATGTGGTTTATTAGAAACGGCAGGTTATTAACAAGAAACTGATACACAACTGAGCCAAAGGAAAGAGACAAGATCCACATTCTGACATGGAAAAGGATCAAAACCAGGTAAGCTATGCGAAATGGCAGGATAGATTGAACGCTTAGGATGGTGGAAAGTGATTAAGCAACACTAGTGAACAGAAATAGAGCATGAATAGGGATGAAGAAAGGACAAGAAGATGTCCGCAAATATGAAAGATTAGAACGAAGAAAAGTGAGCGTGGTAGAAGGTGGGCGTGGTCCTCTGCAGGTGTGATAAAATTAGAGAAAAGCATTCTGAGTGGGGACATTTCATTGACTCACAGAGCTCAAATAAATACATTATTGAGAAATGGAAATGTGGCATGTCAGTGACTCGGCGTAGACAAGGTCATCCATCAAAAGCCGGGGAATGATTAAGCACGGCAAGAATCAGAGAAAAAAATAAGACGCTGTAGGTTGCTACGAAGATGTTGGAGAGATCCGCAGCTGAGATCGGACAAGTTATGAGTTCAATATCCTAAGAAAACCATATCCACAGTGAAGCATGGGGGTCGCAGTATCATACATAATTTTCAGGGACAGTGAAATGGTTCACACTTGAAAGCAAGAGGGATGGAGCCAAACACAGGGTAAAATCTCTGTTTGAGGGAACAGCTCAGTCAGTTGTAGTTTCCATCAAGATGACCATAAACATACAGCAAAAGAGACATGCAAGAGTGGTTCCAGAGCACAAACCTCAGCCTATTGAAAAGTTGTGGCAAGAGCAGTCTCTAGTTAGTTTGAAAGAGCTTTAGCATTTGTGCTCTAGGAAAACCTGCAAAACTGATTAAATCAAGTACTAAAGATCTGCAGCTGTAAGGTAGTGCAAGCATTGATCGAAGCACAGATAGCGTATATGTGCCAGTCAAATAACAGTTAAGTGCATTTTAATGTCAAGCTGTAGCATTACAAAATGTGAAAGTTAAATGGGGTGAATGCTTATGCAAGGTACTGTAAATCAGACAATGGTTATGCAACAGATACATACCTGAAAATCCCATATCAGTGTAATAAATAAGTAATGAATGTCACATTCAAGTTGTTGTAGTGTGAAATTCTAAGCCTTCTCTGTGCTATTTCTACTGATTTCTTTCTTTTTTCTTTTATCTGCTTCCTCAATTCTGCCAAGTGATGTTCTGACTCATTACCTGTTTGTTGATTATGCATTTGTATTATGGACTGAGTGTGAAACTTCAATAAATACACTTGCCGAATGCAACAAACAGCTTGTGTTTGTGAAACTGTGTTTAGAACATTATAGAACTACCCACAGTAATGATGGCATTAAGGCCAGTAACAATCAGAGCCTAAGGAAATTTACTTCTGAAGCACTCCCTCATGATTCTGATGAGAATCCATACTCATATAATAGAATTACAATAATACTGATGTCAACACAGTAACCAGGTCACCAGGTAATATAAGAAACAGCAGTACATCAAGAACAGTCAAATCCAGCCCTGTCATAAAAGTCCCTTTAGTTTAATGAGGACCTTTGACTAATCAAAGAACATTAATAATGTGGTCCGCTAGTGCTACCATAGAGAGAGCCCTGCTATACATAAGAGACTCGAAATTACACAGGTACAGCACCTGACAGTGAGCCATAACCGGGATTCACAATCTGTTCACTTCCTGCCAGTTCTACCACTGGCTGGATTTTACATCAGGATAGTGATCCAGTGTAAAGTTGTTGTCTTCCAAGCACCCCGGGTCTGTGGTAGCACAAGCAGACAAAGTCTTTCCATATTACAGTGGTGGTGGCTGTAGATTATAAAGGAAAATCTGAGTGATGTTTCTGGATCTTCCATCAGTACAGTTATCCAGAAAATGTGTTTGAATCCAAATAGAAATAACCATAAAAATCCTGCTTATTATAAGGCCACCACAGTCCCCTAGCTGAAATCCCATTGAAATCCTGTGGGGTGAGTTAAAGAGGAGAGTCCCTAAGAGAGGATCTAAGGGTCTGAAGAGATTTTGTATTAAGGATTGCTTTCAGCTCCTCTGCTTCAATCTAGTCATTCACAATAGGAAAATACTCAGTATTGTTAAATTAGCACATTAGTACAGGCTCAAACTCAAATGCCCCCTTTAACAATAACATACTTAAGAACCCTAATGCAAGGATAGGTACACTATCATCATGTCAGAACCAGTCCCTAGTAGTGCAACAGTTATTTCTGACCTGAGAGCCACCACCTGTGTCAAGCCAAACATAACAATCTTGACAATAATGTTCTACAGGGGATAGGTTAGGCTCAAGAATAGGGTTGCAATTAGACCTATTGTTTTTTAAATATCAAGAAACATGGGTATTAGGTAAGCTGTTATTTTCTCATAAGAAATAAACATGCTTTGTCTTTACTTTGTCAAGATAGATGTAAAATAACATAATATGTTGTGGAAAAGGTTCTGCAAAATGTGTACCAATACACATATTAAATACTATATACACATATTAAATACTATATACACATATAAAGGTGCTCTAATTTTTTGAGAACTGCTGACTGTGGAGGCCATTTAAATATAGTGAATATATTGAACATTGTCATGTCCAGGAAACCAGTTATGACATTGTGTACTGAAGATGCGTACACTGTGGTCATAAAGGGATTAAGTCAGCTAGGCTGTAATTAAATAATGCTTAATTAGCATTAAGAGGCCCAGCACCAGCATGAATCCATGCTTTCATTATGTTATGCCAAATTCTGACCCTATCATTAGAATGCCGCATATCAAGACTCATCAGATCAGGGAACATTTTTTCCTGTATTATCTTGCCCAATTTTCTCTTGCAAATTGTAGTCTCAGTTGCTTGTCCACAGCTGACAGCAATGGCACCCCATGTGGTCTTCTGCTGCTGTAGTCCATCTACTTTAAGGTTTTAAGGATGTTTTATGTGTTTAGAGATTATTTGCTACATACCTCATTCTATTAGCTTGAACCAGGTTAGTCATTTTCCTTTGACCTCCGGCACCAATAAGGCATTTTTGCTCAGAGAACTGTTGCTCATTTGATACTTTTTTGGGCCATTGTTGTCTGTGCAGCTGAGCAATTCTGATATATTTAGACCAACCCACCTAGCCCCATCAACCATACGTATTCAATGTTTCGTAAATCATTTCATCAGGATGCTCGGTTTTAACCATTGTAGTCCTTCTTGACCATGCCTACTTGAGCTAACAAATAAATAATTATGTATTTGGGTGTGTTATATAAATATATATGGAGATTTTGATACACTTTGATAGATTTTATACACAGATTGTATATGTAGGTTGACCGTTGTCACGTTGGAGAAACATCTTGAACAACACAGACATGGTAACATTTGTGGTTCAAAGCAGCCCCAATAAACTAGCCTCAGATCAGATGGAATAGTCTGTGAAATCCTTATAGCAACAGTTCTAACTGTCAATCCTAGTGGCCTGGGTTTGGGGCTAAAAAACACACCAAATGATTACTGGATTGTCGGGATCCAGTGCAGCACCGTGAATGGGGTCTTGTGGGCTCATCTTAGTCCCTAAAACATAAACTCCTCTGAAGTGGATTCAATGGCCTCCCTTACTGCTCACGTGGGTAGCTCATCTAAAAAGCCCTCTGGAAATGTCATTCTGACAATAAAATTGTACTCAGTGGGTTCATAAGGACATGTGGAAAAAAATAGTACCCAATTTACCTCCTTTTCATGCTCCATCACAACACAAAAACAGACATATTGTTTTCTGTTTCAGATATTGATGTGATAGTGTCTAATCTTAATGAGTATCATTATTTTCAATCAAATCCAGGTGACTTTTTGACCTTCTATCAGTTTTTGATATGATCTGGCTCAGATTGTGGGCAGAGTGTAGTATAGTTAATAAAATTAAAAAAAAAACCCACATAGCCACATAACCCACAGCTCATCAGATTTACTTTGTCCATCAGAATAAAAATGCACAATATATCATGGAATGAATTATATAGTTTAAAGTATAGTAAGTATAATATACTTCAGGCTTAGCCATGTCCTAAATGGCTTAAATATTGGCATTGCATTATTTATTCTTATTAAAATGTAAAAAATAAAGATCTACTTTAGTTTAACCCTGCTGTTGTGGTCTGGTTCATTTTAAGCAATTTTATTTTTTTACCATAATATGACATTTGCCACCCAACAGGTTTAATACTTTGTGACATTGTCCAAATAAGTCAGATAAACACAAAATTCATGACAGGTTTCACTGACTTTGAAGCACTTAGCATATTTGTAGCATCCTATGGTGTCCTGGTAAAGCCTGACTGCTTCAAGAAATTGAATAAGATTTAAAGAACGTGCAAACCTTGTGATATATCTCATCTGACTTTTCAGTTCTCACTGTTTGAGGTGTATATTCCAACAAATGGTGATATCAAATGTTTTATCATACTTTACAAAGATGAAGCACTTGTCAGTGTCGTGAATCACACCGCCGTAATATAAAGTTCGTGTTTTACAAGCATTAAGATGTACTTTAGAGTGCTTTCAAAAAGTCAGTAAAGGTGAAAATGATTACCAGCCAGGAGGAATCCTCACAAACCTGCCAAACACAGCCATCCTACAAATTTTCATTTGTACCTCCTGTGATGAGCTAGTTTTCTCAGGCACCTGACAATGTGATAACACAACTGATTTAAAATATAACACATAAAAACCTTCTACAACAGCACTGTTCTAATTTAAAAGAGGGTCAATACTCATTTTCACCAGCCAAGAAATCTTTGTGATTGTTCTGCAAGGTTTCGGCAGTCAATATTCTTGTCCTGTAATGAGTGTTATCTGGGCTTTTAAGTCCACACTATAGTACATTTATTGCTCATGGCTATTTGCTTATCAGCTTGGATCAAGAGGTTGTCTTAGTCAATCTGTTTATTTAATGCAAGGCATAGAGGCATATCAGAAGGAATGAAAATATTTCCCACTGCAGGATAACCATTTCAGGGACAAAAATGCAGCTGATGCTTCTAATAGAGTGGGGTGTGCTAGGAAATGGTGCAAAGAAGGGACTTGTGTGTGTCAGTGGGGAAACAAGAAAGAGGACCAAGAGAGAGCAAGAAAGAGAGAGAGAGATGAGCTTGCTTTTTACATCAGATCAGTAGGTGAAAGATGAGGTCCAATCTCTGTAGGGCATAAGCGATTTTCCTAACCACATGGTTACCCATTTATTGGCTACTCTTGTTAAAATAATGTATTTCACAGCCATTTGATCACAGCTGTCTTTTCAAACATTTTTCAATATTTTAAGTATAAAATGTAAAACTCTTGGAATTGCATAATTATTATTATTAATTCATTCAGATTTTGAACACCTAATGCAAATATGTTCTGTTGTTTTTGAGACTTTTTTTATTCCATTTACCATTTGCATAAGCAATTGCCTATCCTATCGATTTAAATTACTTTAAATTACTTTAAATTACTAAAAAACTTCCAGTTCCTATGGTCTGCTTGTGTTCTCTGACAGCTCAGTGCCCTTGAAATTAATCCGTACCTCCATTCCCCTTGGGGTTCCTAGATGTAGTCTTTACTCCTTTTATTTTAAATGACTGGTTATTTCAGAACACATTCTATTCACAGCATGTTGGAACTGTCACAGCTCCAAAGACATACATTTGAATCCCAGCATAGTTACTGTCTGAGTTTGTACGTATTCATTGTACGTAATTTGTCTACACATGTAGGACTGAGGTTTTGATTGGTAGCTCTGTCGCCTTACAGTGATAAGTTCCTAGATTGGGTTCCAGGTGAAGTTGCCTGGGTCCTTTCTGCATGGAGTATGCATGTCCCCATGGGTTTTCACCGGGTGCTCTGGTATCCTATTACAGCCCAAAGACAAGCTTTAGGTTAAGTGAGTACACTAAAGTGGGCCTTGTTCGCAAGTGTGTGTATGACTGTGTGAGAGTGTGTGCCCTGTGATGGCTTGGCGCCCTGTCTGCTCCTGCCTTGCTCCCTGTGCCAACTATGCACCTGTTCTCCTAAGACCCTCTTCAGCATTTGGCCTTAGCCTAAAAGTCTTGATCTCTGTACAAAAAGAATGGTTTTTCTGTCTCTCCTGTCAATCACAGTAATATCTGCCAAGCATTTTAAAAGCATGTGGTGACTTGGTTTATGTGTCTCAACGGAATCACATATTAGCCCACACAACTCTGGCCTGCTAGCTGCAGTGTAATAGTGACCTAACTAGTTTGTAGAAAATGACTGAATTAGAACAATAATTGGGAAAGTATAAATACATTGAAAACAAATATTGTGGTTCCTGACTATACATCACCAAAGCGAAGAAATGGGCAGAGGTTAACAGGTACAGAGGCTAATGTGGAGGAGCCAGCACTTATGCCTGTTACGTAAGCTTTTGTTTGTGTGTGTTTAGATGAATGACCCTACCATGGCTCAGCTTTGCCTGAGGCAAAACACAAGGCATTGAAAGATATCACTGCTGGGACTGAGATTAGGATATAGATGTAAGCAAGAAAGCCACAATGAAGCAGACCAGAACAAAGCAGGAAAAAGTATTACAATATTATTCACAATTATTTGTTCGCTTATTTTTCCAGAGGATCCACTCAATATATAACTTTCTAATGTTTCGATTTGTGTGTACAGAAATCAAAGTTTGTTTACATGTGCTCTGAAGGGGTTTTTAATCTATTTCCTGCACTATTTGACAGACGCAGATCCTTAATAGTCTGACCAAAGATTATCAATTTATTAAAGACCTAGAAGCCATTTTGTGCATCCATCCACCTCCCACCCATCCATCCAATAAAATATTACAACTTTATCTCAAAGCACTTTTACACCAAGTAAGCCTAGGTCAACACTGAAAAGAAAAAAAAAACTTTCTTAATTTGATGAGGAACAAATTGATGAGGGTTTCTTCAAAACTGAAAAATTGACTCTAGGACAGGCTAGATAACAATCATCATGTTGACATCATGCAAGTGAGCCACAAGCAGTGTGTAGGAAAACTTTGCTGTTTGCCTCCACCTAAAACCTAAACTTGATTTCCTTAACTACATTCTGATACAAGCATGTTGTGTAAAAAAGGCATAATTCATACCAGTGAATACATTCATGCATCAATTAATTAATCAATTCATTCATGTCATAATCCAACCAACTATACATCTGCTATCTATGCAACCACCCAAACATCCATCTATCTATGCATCTTTATGGTAAATGCCCTTCCCCAAGTTCTCAAGTTCATTGGCTGTTGTTTGAGGGCTTACAGACAGCAGGCTTAGGAGTGTTAAAGTGGGACAAGGAGTTGGGGGCTTAGAAATAAAAGTGAAAATGAATCTTGCCAAGTTGCCAGAGCAAGGCTGGATGAGATGCTTTCAATCTATTTCCTGCACCACCTCTGCCTGCCCTTGTGTGCTCTACAATACGCTTGCAAAAGGGAGGTGACGGGCTTTGAGCAACAGCAGAATGTCGAAGAGGCTATTGGCCAGCCCCCCTCCTCCCCCCTGTGGTTTTGAACAAGCACATCACGCTTATGCGAGGTTTCAGAAGAAAAAGCCATGTTATAAATAAAAGACTACTTTAACTGTTAACTGTAATATTACACTGTTAACACTGTTAACACTGTTAACATTAACAGCGTGCCACCAGACCCCATACATTAAAACCCATGAAGGATGATTTAGAGAGCAAATATGCTTTCATAATTGCAAAGAGTTTTTCTAAATTCCCAGTTAGCATGTAAAGGGTGTTTGCCATTAAAACATTGCTGTAATGTTGTAACTGTTGTAAAAACAGACATGCTCCTCTAATTCCATTCCACCCCCCGCTCACACCCAAACACACTGCAGGTTCAATGGACCTGCCACTTGAAGAGGGAAATCTGCAATACAGAAATAGTCATCATTAATCATGACTCTGCAGGCTTGAGCTGAGTTAACAATTTGCATTTGAGATAAGGATTTCAATCTATCAGTAGTATAATGTATGTTACTCCTATACACAAATGTGCAAGCTAAATATAAATTTGCCATGTGTAAATGTTGGGCCACTATTATTTGATCCACAAGGTATTTAAGGTCTCAGAACTTGTTAATCACCAAGTCTGCAAAATAGGTAATAGCTACTAAGCAAAGCTGGTGCCTAGCTGGAGAGAAAAGGGTGTAAGGCAGGGACAAATCTAGACAGGGTGCCAGTGTATTAAAGGGCACATACACTAAAGGGCTCATACACACACTCACACACTATGGACAGTTTAAAAATATCGAATGAAAATATCACAGGAATCCCTAGTAGCCAGAGTAAACCCAAACAGACACAGGGAGAATATGCAAACCCCACCACTGGGCTGCCCACTTAAAATTCACATCAATATAAAATTGTTTATTTTAACTGCATGCCAATATGTTTCTACGTATTTTTCTTTTAGTTTTTAGAGATAACTGTTTTTCAAGAATGGAACCAAATATTCCTAACTTACTTTTTCATGAATAATATAAATGTCCCAGTAACAGCTTGTTAGAAAAAATCTATAACCATGATCCATAACAACAAACAATGTTGACTTTGTGTTTTTTTAAAATGCTTGTATTGCAATCCATTAATGGCACCCATAAAACCCATATACCCATTTAATGTTATAATGTTATCCATAATAACATAACTATTTATTAGTGTCAAATTTATGTTAAATAAATTGCAATTGTGTATGACTATGCGGACTTATGTAGATTGGCAGGATCAATATTCTGAAGCCCACCTGTTTGGTGTTACAGAAATCAGACAGTGACTTGCTGAGTAAAATCTCTGAAAGCAAGAGGAGCCACATTACTGTACCACTGCTCAGCGCTGAGTGGCAGCTCATGAAGGGTTTTAAGCCAGCTCACATTTGAAATGAAGTCTCATAGGAGCATTTGTAACAACCCATATGCCTTTTGTGTATTTTCAAAGCAAATTTCAGGTGATGGCAGAACTGTGTGTACCAATACAGCTTTAAGCACAGATCGATAAAGCACGATGCAGAGCAATAAAATAATAGCGGAAGGTGAGATATTTAGATTACAAAATTTAGCAGATGCCCTTAATTTTATTAAGGTAAGAACCTATACCTATTGAAAATCCAATAAACCACAACACTACAACATACTACATTCTTCATTAAAAAGCAGTATACAAGAAAAGAAAGAAAGTAAATAGATTGGTCTTACGGGACCTTGAGTACACCAGTGATGTTCAGAAATATTATAAAAGATATGTTTCTACAGTCTCCGTCAATTCATATTAAATGAAAGGATATTGAAGGACATAACATATATGACATAGTTAGTACTATAATATACTGTACGTCAGTGCAGTTATACACAAAAAGTAACATGATGAAGGACTAGGCACAAATTTATAGATTTCTGTAAACTGTAAACTTTCTGAAAACTGAACACCACACATAATATGAAACTATGACATAATGACATTGACAAAACTGACATGATTTCAAAATATGACAATTTGAAATACTTTCACATTTTTGTTACATTGCCTTGCAAAATTTGGTTTTACTCTGGGTACTCCAGGTTCCTCCCACAGTCCGAAGACATGCATGTTAGGTACGTTGTTTACTCTAAATGACTTGAGTATATATATAAATCTAGTCCTAATATAACCCCAAGTGTACATATCACCTCGTGTGTCACTAAGATGCCCACTGATGCCAATAGCAATGCTAATTAATCCAAAATAAACAAACAAACAAGTATAAATGTCCAGACACGTGGTATTCCAGAAAAAAAAAAAAAATATTACTTAATCCCGTTACTGGCTTAACTTATTATCGGATGCAGAATCAGATATCAGAATGCATTCAAATACCACCACTTCTCTAGGTAAACAGACTCATCCATCCCAGCCATGGGACTGATCTGACCAGACTGCCAGTCTATGGTGGCAAATATTTAATGTGACCTCTCCGTTACACTTAAGCAATGACAGCAACTTAGATGCTATGGAATAGACTTCACTGACCAAACTCATAAAGCAGAATGGGGTGTCAACCTAACTGTTGTTTTCATAAGCACCTAAGTGCACCTGTAGGTCCTTTAGAACAAGAAAGAGATTTTTTGAAAAAGTTAATAATAATGTATTCAATTTCTTATATGTTTGCGGGAAAGCCGGTGCCTAGCAAGCAGCACATGGAGCATGGGAGGAACAAGCCTAGACAAGTTGCCAAACTATAATAGGGCACACACACACTCACACACTCTCCACACTAAGGGCACTTTGGAAACACCACAGCGGTACCTGGAGTAAACCCATGAAGACATGGGGAGCACGAGCTGAGCCTGGGGTTGGGAAGGAACCGGGTAGATGTGAGGCAGCAGTGCTAAGCACCCCACTATGCTATCCAATAATAATAATTCTAATTATAATAATAATGAAGGTTGAGCGGGGTAGGTTTTTATAAATTTTTATATTAATTGTGTACTTATTACACAATTGCTTCGCCCATCAAGGGCACTCCCCTAATGCCTCTAAACCAGAGAAGCCACCCACACATTTTGCCACTTCATTAAGTGAGAAATTAAGTAGTGAAATGCATGTGTGTGTATCTGTGCGTGCTTGTGTGTGTGTGTGTGTGTGTGTGTGTGTGTGTGTGTGTGTGTGCACAATACTGACATATAAGTTTTATATTTTAACTTCCAATTGGTAGCCCTGTTTGTAAAACATTTTCTCACACATCTGGCTGTGGTTTGTCTGTCATCAGATGACAGTCAGTAGATACGTTCCACTGCTGGCCTGACCAGGGGCACCAAACAGGCTTTGGCATTCCAGAGACGTTATAAAAGAGGTTCTTATTCCTAATATGCCCAAAAATTCCAAAGGCTATAAACTCAGAGGAACTCTCCATGATAAGGGCTTATCAGGTACATCATCATCATCATCAAAATCATTTTATTAATGATTGTTTACAGTAATGTTGTAGGGTAAACATAGTTAATGAGATGCTAAATAATCTTTTATGCTATTTCCTCATGATTATATTGAATTTCACTAGGCTGAAAACAAAGTATAATTAGACAAAACATTAACATCAAGTTTTTTCTTGAATCTAATAACTGAATCCACATTATGTTGTTATGCATTTTTGTTCACACACAATAGTGTACATATGTTTTAATCCTGCCTTGCTATTTATAAATAACTATAAGTGAAGAATGCAATGGAGTGACCATAAACTAACTCTAATTTGTACTTTTTTGAAAACCAAAATGCCTCCTGATATTTTTGAGCCTTTAAACAATTTCTCTACAGGCTTTTATGTTTCAGAGATGCTCCAATATCTTTATGATCATAATATGTTACCAATATCTTTATGTCTGTTCCTGCCACAGGAACTAACTGTTTACTTAGCGTGTTGTATATCTTAGACTGTGGCATGCACAGCTGTAACAAGATAATCGATAATCAACATTATTCATTATATGATTTTTGAGTTATTATTATTATTGAATTTTAAAAAGTACATGTTTATGCTTTAGTTGGCATTACACAAAGCTTAGCTTATTATGAGTCCTGGGTCACTGATGGAGCTATGTGATGAAGATTAGAGTGGGCAGTCAAAAGGTTTTTAGTTCAGAATGATTTGCTCTAGTGTCACCACTGCCAAGACCTTATACCTTTGACTGTTTTATTGGCTTTTGTAAATGAAGAAAAAGTGTTATTCGTGATCGCGTGCTGGAAAATACTTCCCTTAACAAGATAATCCTGTAAAAAGCCATCCCTGTGTTGTTGAATTAGTTCGAATTGTTATTATAATTAACATGATTGTCAAGCTGCTGATAGCAGGGAGTTGTTGCCATGGAGAAGGACTGTGGTGTGGTCACACATGTAGAAGTATTTTGTTTTCGCTGAGGCACGGAGCATTCATGAGTAAAGAGGTTGGTCTACAGCCTGAGATGTAGAGCACCCTGGGCTCGATGCTTTATGAAATCATTTCTGCGACTATGGTTACGAAATGTAGCAGCACAGAAGGAACATTTGATATATTATGAATAATAAAGATTTTATGATTTTAATGAAAAACAGCAGTTATATTGCATCAACGTTAGCATAAAAATGTTCCTGATGGGAAGGCATAACACAAAAAGAAAGACATTTAAAACATATGACAATCTGGTAATTGGTTTAGAAACCATAATGATTTCCTCACAGGATCTTAAATTCAGTAAAATTAGTCTGAAGTATTGCTCTGTGCATTATGAAATGTGACAATATATATAGTAAATTAAAGGTGCATCCCTGTAAAGCACATCATTTTCTTAGATCCTCTACCACCCAATCAAGGAGCTGTAAACACTTGAGAAAAAAACTTAATCTAATATATAATCTTAATATATATTATAATATATCTTAATAAAAAAAGATGAAAAATACCTATCAACGTATTTATTACCAACGTAAACTAACTACATTTTTTGAAAACCAAAATACCGATGATATTTTTGATACTTTAATCCATATAGTGTTCTTATAATTGCTTACCTTTCACTCATTCACTCTAATTCACTCTAATTATAAATATATAGGGCATTAAATACAGCTATGCTGTAGCAGGTTTATAAGTTTTACTAAAACTGTATTTTTAATTGACAAAAAAACAACATAAAATCAATTTTAGCTAATTACTTTGATTTGTAAATAGCTAATTATTTTGTGATTAAGACTTTTTTGTCCCATTAAATTGCATAAACACACAAAAAGTATCAGTGAAACCAGTTTGGTAGACACTCACCACCATGTTCACATACAGATGTTACAATAAAAGCACGAATAGCCCTACAGCAGCACATGGTCTCTTCTCAGCCTTGGGGTTTGTGTTAGTGGCAGTAGTATCCTTAATCCTTATATATATATATATATATGGTATATAGATGAATTTTGCAGTTTGATAGTTATACTGACTATAGACAAAATGTCTCCCTAAGTACTGTGAATTGCGGTTAATGGGACTAGCCGTTTATTCGGACCAAATCCTAAAGCACCGAAACAAATCCTATTATATACATGTAATTTTATGTGCTTATTTGGACCAAAATTCGTGACAGCGAACAAGAAATACGTAATATCCTTGAAGAAACTCTTTGTCTCTGGCATAACTACCCGAAAACTCCTGAGTTTCTCTCTAGCCTTCTACTGCCACCTACAGGTCTTTGCCTAATATTTCTATTTACTACAGAAAAGAAGCCACAAGTCGCCACTTAGCCACAGCAAAAGCGCGTCAGATCACACTGGATAAGATCTTCAAATGTTGACTGGAATTTAGTAAGAACTTGTTTTTTACAGTATTATGCTTTGCATGCTGAGTATCTATGCTCAGTATCTATACATTGTCGTTTCGAAAAACTTGTTAGCAAATATATTTTTCAATGAATAAAGTTCGTAAGCAACAGTAGTTCTTGTTTGTATGTTCGCTATACGTGTAAATCACACAATAAAGGTTTAATAAACATTTAATATGTTACATATCACATCCCATTTTGTAACATAGGGCATGTTCGTTTAATTGGACCAGCCGGTTATTAGGACCAAAATGATCAAGTCCCGATGTGGTCCCATTAACCGGAATCAACTGTATTTGTTAGTCTCCTTAACAGGATCAGCACAGATCCTAATGGCATGACATAATGACATGAGAGAGGATAATAAAAAATAACTCCTCTTATCTCACATATTCACAATATATACAATTTAAAAATGCCTAATAAATACACACACACACACACAGAGTGCTTGCTAACTACCTATGACAAAAGTAGCTTCCAAGTGGTCTCATCACCTTCCACAGATTACTGAATTGATGAACAGTCGTCAAAAGAGTCACTCTTAAAATAGAAATCCTTAAAAAGTCTTCATGTCCTAAGGCTAAGTTGATACACAAGCCAATCTATACTGAATAGATATGAAGTCAATTAAAAGTCATTTTTATAGTGGGAAAATAATCACAATTGCAGTGAATATATAAATGTCTTATTGATGTGCTTCAATCTCTCCCTTTGGTGCCATATGTAGACAGTAATAGCCATGTGTGATTTATAGGAGAGGATGCATGCACATTGCACCCTAAGGCTGATTGATACTGTGAATTGAAACTAAGATCAATCACAGATTGCAGTGAGTGTCCCCAAGAAAATTTATGCAGTGCCATATTTAATGCTAAGCATTTCAATATGAATTCCAGAAGATGGGACTTCTGTACAGTGTGTCTCTAACCCATGACCTTTATAATGACATTTTACTCTGCAGATTTTGTCCCAGGCTGAAAATGCCTGTTTCTTGTGTATTTTTTACGCTTAATTCAATGTTGTCAACTTTTTCATTTACCCATATTTAAATATATATTATACTTAAACCAGTACTCCACAGCGCTTAAAACAAACTCTTACAGAGTTTATTGTTTGTGAAGTGCAATAGCTTCTTTTTGAAAGCACAAGCCTTTATAAACTGGTTACCAGTTGCCAACTGAAACAATACTGAACACTGTCTGCATACAGTGCCCTCTCTTAAGTAGTAATTCCTTATCAGTTGGGAGGTCCAGAAAATAATCATATTGGAACCATCATATTATCAAGAAACTGTGCAAATACTGTTATAAAAATTATTTAAGCTACCACAAAGTTCAGTTAACATTCAAATCTCATATACATAAGAATACATTTACACCCCTTATTTAAAAAGTGCTATAAGAATTACTTTGGTTGATAAAAGTGTTAACCAGCATAACCGTTGCCTGCTTTTGTTGTGTCAGTTGTGTCCAGCATCCCACAGCATAGGCAAAAAGTCTATGAAAAAGTCCTGACGTTCCTGTGATTTGGAGACACTCTAAAAGTAATGCTTTCTAAATATGTCCAAGTATTCAAAGATACTTTTACATATCCTAATTTACCATCTGCTATGAAGTCAGGACCTCATACTGAGGATTTATCTGTGCCATGGCCTTCAGAATACTTAAAACTAATAAAAGCAGACCAAGTGAAGGGCACTTTTGAAGCATCTCTACATAGTTCTGTCTTTTATCTCTACAAGTAAAGTTTGTAGATTTTAAGTACAAGAAAAGTATGCCCTGCTAGTTCCAGGTTAGCCCCCCTTTTGCCCTTTTTAATCATGCAGCGGCTACAATTTCTTGCTTACAGCAGAAATTAAGATTTATCAGACCAAAAACATGTAAATTGTAATCTCAGTTGCATGTTTTTAGCTGACCGGGGTGGGAGCTGGTGTGGTCTTCTGCCGCTGCATCTACTTCAAGGTTTAATGTGTTGTGCATTGAGATCTTCTTCATGCCTCCGTTGTAACAATTGGTTATTTGACTTACTGTTGCCTAGCAGCTCAAACCAGTCTGGTAATTCTCCCCAGACCTCTGGTAACAACAAATGTATTTCCTCCTATTTAAACCCTAGATATGGCTGTATATGAAAATCTCATTAGATCAACAGTTTATGAAATACTGATACTAGATCAGCATTTATAGTACCAACAACCATGGCACATTCAAAGTCACTTAAATGTTCTTTATTTCCCGTTCTGATAATTGGTTTAAACTTTAACAGGCCTGCTTGAACATGTCTACATTCTGAAAAGCACTTATTTGTTCCTATGTCATTGGTTGATTAGATATTTGCATTGACAGGCCGTTGAACAAGAGTTCCTAAAATTATGGCAGTGAGTATATACACGTACTGTAGAACGCAATTGTCATGTCGCTCCTGCTCCACTTCTATTCAGTGTAAAAAAATACCACAAGCTGCAGCTACTCATATGGGGAATACATAGTGTTGGTTTAATGCTCAGTGGTTGCTTTTCATAACTCAGGAGGCTTAAAGGTAATTATCTGATGGCATGGTGTGAAACAGCATTTTTACTTTTGGTGTACAGTCCAAAAATAATGGGCTAGTATTTACAAGTGAATGTTTTCCACATGTTACATCATATTTCTTTTTAACAACACTCAAGTTGAAGCTTTGTGCAGAATGTGGCTTGGCATTGTCTTGCTGAAATAAGCAGGGATGTCCCCGAAAAAGACGTTTCTTGGATAGCAGTATATGTTGCTCCAAAACATCTATGTACCTTTCAGCATTAATGGTGTATTCACAGATGTCCAAGTTATCCATGCCATGGGCACTAACACCCCCCATACATCTATCAGTAGCAATCCAGACAGTCCCTTTCCTCTCTGTCCATGATTTTCAATCCATGATTTAAAAAAAAAAACTATTTGAAATGTGGACTCGTCAGACCACAGGACACTTTTTCACTTTGCCATGTCAGATAAGCTTGGGCTCAGAGAAGCTGGCGGCATTTCTGGGTGTTGTTAATATATGGCTTTCGCTTTGCATCTTGTCCTTTTTAACTTGTACTTAAAGATGAAGCGATGAACAGTGTTCACTGACAGTGGTTATTTGAAGTGTTCCTGAGCTACTGTGGTGATATCCATTACAGAATGATGTTGGTTTTTAATGCAGTGCCCCCTGAGGGATTGAAGGTCATGGACATTAAATGTTGTTTTTTTGGGCTTGTCACTTACTTGCAGAGATTTCTCCAGATTCTCTGAACCTTCTGATGATACTATGGACTGTAGATCCTTAAATTCCCTAAATTCTGAAATTCCTTGCAATTGCACAATGAGAAATGTTGTTCTTAAACTGTTGGACTATTTGCTCATGCAGTTGTTCTGCATGCAGAGTGCTGAGTGCTGAAACTCACCCCATCCTTTTTTGTGAATGACTGAGCCTTTCAGGGATGCTCCCTTTATACTCAATTTATTTGTTCACCTGTGGAATGTTCCAAACAGGTGTTTTTTGAGCATATCTCAACTTTCCCAGTCAACTTTTTTGAACCTATACAAACTTTTTGGAACATGTTAGTCATGAAATTGCAAAAAAAACAATAAAGTTTATCAATTTAAACATCAAATTTATTGTTTTTGTAGTGTGTTGAATTCAATATGGGTTTAAAAGGATTTACAAATCATTGTATTCTGAGGGTTGCTTTGTTTTTGTTCATAACAGCTACCTTTTCCAAAAAAGATTCCCAAAGCTTTTCTGTTCTCCTAAACAGCTATCATAAATAATTAACCACGTAGGCTAACTGTGCAGGAATGAACCACCATGAGCAATTTCATGGGAGACATGCCAGAAAGGCTCAGACAAAAGATGGGTAGCATTCTGCTGTGAGGGATACAGCTGTTTGCCTCAATCAACCACAACAAAAGAGTAATTAGACCAGTAGCACTGAATAAACTTGTCTACCAAACAATTTAAGCATGGAGGAAGCTTACAGCCAACCTCCATAATAGGGCATTAGTTGCTGGCCTTCAAGGTATATCATCGAATGTCACTAAAATAAACACACATAATACCCAAAAGAAATCACAGTACAATGTCAAAAAACAATGACACACTCATTAAGTACGTTTCCTTGTTAATATGTCCATATTATCAGTTCAAACAGGCAGCATTATGTAAACACTGGTGAAGAATTAGAGGACAACTAACACAAAATGTGCAATAGCAGATGTACTACAGATTCTGTAAGAGTCTGTAATTGTAGAACTACAAAGTGCGTTACTTTAATTGAAACTGTACAAATAGACAGTGAGTGTATAAATAAAGAGGTATACTTAATAAAGTATATGCGGTAAAAGTTACTTTCCAGGGTGGTGATGTTTTTGGATATATTGGATATTTAAGTATGTCAGCTACTAATGGTAGATCTATTATGGAACAGACCTGTTTTTATTACTCAGTACAACCTTCTGATCAGTGCTTGTAGATCTGAAGTCTTAAGTCTGGCAGTAGGTCACCTGTAGAAATGAATCATCAGTATCTGGGGCAGTATCAAGCAGGTGTTGGCAGACCAGGAGAGGTTTTCAGTGATGTTAAAGGCCAAGAAACTTCAATTCAGTTTTGAGATGCAGTTATTTGCAATTTGTTTGTGGTGAAACAAAGTTTCACAAATATCCTCTTTAGGTAGTCTCATTACTGTACTCGTACAGTGTGAATGATTACACTAGCATAAGTGAAGAGGTTGGGACTGAGTACACATCCTTGTAGGACTCCTGTGCTTAACCCCCACAAGGACATTTGAGCTGCTATTCAGTGTCAGTGTAAACACAGGTCATTTAATTGTTCATGGACTACCTTGCTGGGGATAATTGTGTTGAGCACAGAACTTGTTGATAAATAGCCTTTTCAGTTGATGACATCATTTCATTGCTCTGTAAGCAAACCTATGCTGGTCCATTGTGTGTGTGTGTGTTATGGGCCATACCCAATACCTCTAAGCACTTTGTGACGATGGGGGTCAGAGTAATGTGACATATGCTATTCATGCTCATTATATCATATGTTGGTTTTATATGTGGAAGATGGTGGCTGACTTGAGTCACGAAGGCACCCAAGATAAGAAAAGAGAGTGCTAAAGTATGTTAGTGATTAATTCTACCTGCTGGTCTGTACAAGCATTGACTAGACCTCCATCAGCTAATGCTCCTTGTATTAACACCTTGCATGACTCTTCTCACCTCTTGAGTGCTGAAGGTGATCGTAGCTTGATCTGCTGGGAGGGGGGTCTTTATCACATTTCCCTGTTGCCAGTATCAAATCTTGTAAAAAAAAATTACTTAAGCTTCCTATCCTATAGTGGGATTATACTGTAGGGTATTGCTAGATTTTTGCCTGTAGTCTGTGTGGTTCAGATGCGTTGCCAGGCACATTGGTCATTTGTTGAATTGGCCTTCACACACCAACTGCTATCCCTTTTGTAAGATCTTATCCTCCTTCGAGATGTGCCCTTGCTGCTATGTAGACCAGAGTATCACCTGGACTGGAAAATGCAACTCGAAAATTAGGAATGTATGCCTGATTAAACTATGCCAACTGAACCATTAGGGTGAGCAGTTTACCTTATTGCAGTGTGTAAGATAGTAAATACACTGCAATTATTACAATGACTGTTAATTCACTGGGTATATGGTAGAGCCCGCACTGCAGTATGAGGTATTTCGTGTAAAAGTGAACAGTGACTTTCAATAATGGCACAGAGCATGGTATACAGGATAAACCTAAGCTCTGTTATAATTCTTTGTGCATTTTGAAGCAAAAATGTTACTGCAACCATGTTCTGTTGCACATCTTAAGGTGTGTGTGCAGGAAGAATGAGACTAATTAACACCTAAATCACTTGACATCATGAGTCTCAATTTGTTTTGTAGGTGTTTTTAGAAGGAATGGCAACATTAAAAAGTGGTAAATGCATGACGGGTCCAATGAAATGCATGAATTGGTTCTTATTAACTAAAATAATTAAGTTGACAAGACACCATGTATCTTCATCCTGTATTCAATTAATCATTTGTTTTGCATTTGTCATACTATCCAAACTTTTTTTCTCATTTATGTCATTGAGCTCTGACAACAAAGCACTTAAATATGACATACTTGCAATTCCAACTTCACTTTTGGGAAAATCTAAAATCTAAAAGACTAGCACATAAAGACAGAATTCTACTGCAAATCTGGGTCTCTTTGCATTCCTTTCTTCCTCAAAGCTGCCCTAGGAGGATCACAGTGATACGAATATCTCTTTTTGGCTATGTTCTCAAATTAGTCTGCGCAATGGGATTAACGAGTGCTTCATTTGAGTTCATTGCTGGTAGAAGCAGAGCAGGTGCTGGAGCCATCCTTTTCTCCTTAGCCTTAATGCTCTCTGTGTGAGTGGCATGTGGTTTGTCATGCTATTCGTTTTAGTGCTGTGTTACTATTCTTTTCTATGTTTATGGTGCAGTATAGTGAAAGTGGGCCGCTAATGGGCTTGATCACAGAATAAGATCATGGCTACTTCCCAGGTTCACATTCCTGGAACGGTGCTCCTTTTGCCTGCATTGATTTTGTTTATACTGTTGATTCATAGCTTGCCAATTGCCAACAGTTGTCAGGAGAGCTGTTTTTATTATTTTGGTTGCTGAATCTCCAGCCCTGTTTGTTTTATTGGGTTAGTTATTTGTAATCATATTTTGTTGTATACCTTTCATAAATATGTACATTTATTGTACATATATTTTTCACATTCATTCATTTTCTTATCTGCTTGATCGTGGACAGGCTTGTAGGAGAGCCGGTGACTAGCCGGTGGCACAGGGTACAAGGCAGAAACAACTCTAAAAAGGGCACCAATTCATACACTCACACACTCATACTATACTATACTATACATGATATATTTGGTTTTAGTTTTTTACATAGATACATAGTTTTCTACTTGGCTGGTGCTTCAGTGCTAATGCCTTCTGATAATGCCTATGTTTCCATGCATCATCTTCCTCTCACATTGACTTGGTTACTACAACAGTGTGTGTGTATATGTGACTGAGTGCATGTGTGTCTTGAGTGGCCCGTCACAGGACACAACCCCTAACTCAGATAACTCAAATCACACTTTATTTTGCTTATTTGACGGTCTAATTAATATTGTCTACTTATAATTGTCAATAAATATCCTTCTTATTGTATGGGACTGTCGTAGCCTAGGGATTAAGGTACTCGACTCTGGACCTAATGGTCCAGGGTTCAAATCCCACCTCTGCCAAGCTCCCACAGTTGGGTCCTTAGATAAGGCCCTTAGACCACAATTGCTTGAATTGAAAGACTGTATTAGTTGTAAGTTGCTTTGGATAAGGGTGTCTGCTAAATGCTGTAAATGTACTCCTTTATTGTACCAAATTTGCATTCTTTATTGGCCACTGGTACAATGCTGAGGTAATGAAAGTGCAATTCCCAGGGTTGTAAAGTTGGCTTCCTCAAGCTAAGGCTTTTTTCTCTTGCTTCTCAGCATCATTGCTGTCATTTGCATGCCTCTGCTGTTACTTCTGTGGCATATGATGTGGACATGGGGATAAGTCTCCTGGATACCTCCCCTTGTTGTCTCATTAATATAGATAAGTGAACTGCAACCTGGATTTCTTACTGGAGTCAGCTGTTCTGTCAGAACCAACAATTATCTGATAGCTTGATATCGTAATCAGATATACTGCTCTTCAGTCCAGTTTAGTGGAAAATTATGACACAATATATTTTTATGTTGGGTAATCTGCATTTCATTTAATCCATTTTATTAGTAAACAGATGCTAGAAAAAAACTCTACGTGGCAGGTGCACATGAAGTGCAGCCTTTGGCTTAGCCTTTTTTATAGCTTGTTTACTCCATCTTGGCTTCCCATCTGTACATTATCCTTACTGGTATCCATAGTTTGATGGTCTCCATTAGAACACTACCATGAGGTTCAAATAGTATACCAGTTCCAAAACAGGTTCCTGATGTCTATATGTTAGATGTTAGTTTCACATGTTTTGTCACACCAAAACAGTAGCAAATACCAAAGGACCAGGAACCATAGTACCTTTTTCATCTTGTCTGACTGACACATTTCAAAAGATTAGTTTAGAGCAGTGCAGCATGGTGGCTTTTGGTAGTATTGTCGCCTCACAGCAAGGTGGTCCTGTGTTTAATCCCAGGTGGAGAGGTCTGAGCACATTCTGTGTGGAGTCTACATGTTTCTGTAGCTGTTATAAAAAGCATTACTTCACTGTACACCCTAAATGTGGGCTTATTCAGTTTTTGAGTGAGGAATGGAACAAGTTTACAGAGGCTTGAATCATGGAATTGAATCAGTCTTAAAACTATCTTATATGCATTCAGGCCTGTGTACATGAGTTCAAGTGCGAATGACAACTTGAAGAAAATATTAAGTTGTATATATTAACAAAAACATAAGCAATGTAGCTTTTACAATGCTACTTTACTGTGTAGATAAACTAGTGAAACTACACTGCTCACCAAAATAGGGTATACTCTATATAATGAATATATAATCATGAATGGTGGATATCACCCCCCCCCCCCCCCCAGGAATATGTCACTTGCCACTTAATCACAGTAATAGAGTTTGCATCTCATTTACTTTATTAGAATAAAATAAAATGCTTCTTTTTTTCTCTCTTCATATTCATTTTAAATATACCCTAATTTTTGTGAGCATTGTACTTGCAGACAGTTTGAGTGAGCTCAGACTGGTTTAGCATTCAACTACAAGTTTCTGCTGACTGTAGCTGTACCGCTGCCATAAAAATAATCATTATCTAATCAGCTCTTGTGTCCTTTAAGGTTAAGAGCTAATGTATCGATGTGCGCAGTTCTATACTCGAATAGGGCCGGTAATATTTTAATCTTCTTGTGGAATTTAAAACCAAGCCAAATCTGAAGGGCCGGATGAGTCCCATGTTTATGGACCTAAAAAGCCCACAAAACAATGACTGGATTGTCACAGTTTTTGGCTTGGTAGGCACTCAAGATACCCAAATGTATGTGCATAAGCACTTGGAAGACTTTCACACAATATGTCCCTTTAAAACTACAATTTAATTGTACTGTATTAAGTAACTCGGGTAATATATTTGATAGTGTCTTGTGAATTTAGACCAAAATACATGCCATGTTTACATGTTATATGCTTTCCATTCTGCTAATGTACTTACATTATAAAACCAATTTGAACATTATTGAATGAAGGGGGGGGGGCAGTAACACATAACATATGCTAATAAGTAGATTTAATTGTATAACCCAGTGTTTAAATAAATGTTTCCAGCATTTTTGAATCTCATACTATTTAGAGATGGATTGCTCTCCACATCACTGATTGCATTTGTGTCAGGGTCTAATGAGCCACATTACCCTACAAAGCTCTTCTTCTTCTTTTTGCCTTCGACAACAGGCAAAGCAATTACTAGCCGCGTCCCATTTCAGGGGCTGCATCCTTTGAAGGACATGTTCTGTGCATATGAAGACCTATGAAGGACAGCCTAGTCTAGCCACTATGATGCTATGGGTCTGCAAAAACAGCCTCTGAAGGATGCAGCCCCTGAAAAGGGATGCAACTAGAGTCTGTTGTGGACGACTTATAAATACTCCACTTTTTTTTCACTTCCTTGTTTGGTCTTTTCACTCTCCTGGTGTTTCCAGTCTTATGGTTCTCATCATGCTCCTTGTATTGTTAGTGCTTTAGTGTTTCTGTTTCTGCTGCCTATTTCTTGTCTCAAGCCATCTTGTAGAACATTTTCTAGTCATGTTGAATTTGTCTGCGTGTATTACCGTTGTCTTTTCCAGTTAATATTGAATGTTTATATAAACTCTTTTTATTAGCAGTAACATTGTAATTTTGTCTTGATACCAATGTCAGTGTGAATTAGTATTATTTGGTCCCTTTAACTTGGTTGTTTTGTGTTCTGTTTGCCGTATTCAGTGCACACTGTGCTTGTGTTTACTTTAGTCCTGGTCCTGTCCACATTGTCAGCTTGTATGAGTTCTGTGTTTTGTTGTGTAAGCTTTAGTTGTTAGCATAGCATCTGTCTGTTGATTTGAGTAGAGGTACTCCGACAAACACTGTGTATCATAAGTTGAAAACACTTACATTATCATACAGGTTGGCAGAATCATTAACAAAATATTTTATTTATAACAAAGTTATCAATCTCATGTAGTTTATTGCATATATGTACTGAAAGTGAAAAACAAAAACAAGCATTACCACAGCTTTTCCAGTGCATATCGCACACACCATGCACTCCCCACTTCACACACTCAAGGATTTCCTCATTATAGCACAGGAGAGTGCAAAAGAGTATCATACTACGTATTGCTTACCTGTGGAAAACGCCAAATCCAAGTTAAAAGTATGGTTTCTGGTGAGTGTGTATTTATGTGTGTTATAGGATTTCCTTTATGAAGTCAAAAATGTAAACCAGGATATCATAGAAAAGGAGTAATAATAAAATAAGAATACTAATAGGAACTAGTTGACAATGTTGCGCAGTATATCACCATGTATAATGTTAATAAATCTGTGCCTATTCTGTATAAAAATTGGGACAATTTGTCTTATTGTGAAGTTTTACCTTAGGTTATGACACAACTTTTGATGCAAAGCCATCTTACAATAAAGAGATAAATATGCTTGAGAATCACCAAGTGCTGCATTCCACAGAGCAAATGAAGACAGATGAGAGAGTAAAGGGCTGTTGTGGGCAACAGTAATAAAGAACAATTAATAAATGTCTACCTTGTAATATAGCAAAATTTAGTGCAGCCAAGAAGGCATGAGTGTGTGGTGCATTAAATATTCTTTCAGCAATAGACAGAGATCGATGAAGCCAACATAAAACATGTTAATATCGTAGATGAGAGCCAGTCTGTCTCATTATACTATACTTAAAGCATTAAATCAGCTAGTAATTTTCACACAAAATGGGTGTATAACCAGATTACTTTGTCTCCATGTCACTATTATGCAATGGCACCAAATGCCCGGATGAGTAAAGCATGATATGTTTGTGCTTCACTCTATCCCAGAACACAGTTGACCCACAGGGATGGAGCAGGAACTTATCCCAGCCTTTTCTCCAAAACCATAGGCTTAGTCGTAGATCCCTGGGGCTGACACTACCACTAATTTATTCCACACTTTCTCTATAATCATCTCAGCCTTTCTCTCTATCTCATCAGTATCTCTTACACACATGTTCTTTATTGTACCATCTTCTCGTCTGCCATCTAGCCAAAGGTAGAGCTTATACTTAAGACATTACTGGTGCCAATTCAAGAAACAAGAAAAGATAACTGGGGTATTGGTCTGGTGCAGTGGTAACAGACGGAAATGAACTCGGCGAGCTCTTCAGGAACACTGAGATGTGGCACGTGGGACCATAACAATAAAGCACATGTCATTCTGATCCTATTCACAGTAACACACAACCAAGTATTCAATCTGGCATCTATCAACGAAACAGCTTTTCATTATATGTCACATCTCAATCTCGATGCTGTGGAGAAGATCTCATCCTGTTAGTGCAGAGAAGTAGGCTGGTTGGACATGCTGAGGGATAAAGAGTGGGTGGAAAAGCAGAGACAGGAAAAAAGGACCCCTTATTAGAGCTCCACACACCATTACTGTCAGTCTTCCTCATTATCTTGCCAAAAGGTGTGGGGTGTCTTTATGAATGTGAATTGGAACTATTGTCTGTCATGTTCATTTCAATAAGAATCAGTTCCACAGTTTAGCCCAAGATGAACTCCCTAGGCGCAATCCTTTCACCCAGCCTGGTGAGTAGCAGTTCATTAACAAAGGCTTTCACCCCACATGCATGGGAAAACTCAATATCTGTCACATTTAAGACTGAATTTTTACTAGCCTCCTCTCACCTTACAGACACAGAATGTTTCTCACATCTGAGCCTAATTAAATACATGAGTGAGCCCCAGTCATCACAGCAGTTTTTTGTAATGCAAAAGTATTTTGATAGTTTACACACATTTTCTTTACACTAATGCACACTAATAAGTAAAAGCATTACATCCGCTCACAGAATGTAAAGCCATTAACAAAAAATATCTCAATACAACTAAATATGTCTTGATAAGTCTTGAATATACAGAGTTGGATCATCATTCTTCACATTCTTTACAATGATGAAGAAATATACAGGTTAGTTTAGGGACAACCCACAAGCTGACAACAGTCTACTCCATCTGGTCTGAAGTCTTATTTGGTGAAAATAATCCAAAAAATTAAATCTGGAAAAATATGTCGCTGCTAAATATCGGCCTGAGTAGCCACAGTCATCTGCAAATCGTGCTAAACCCTGTCCATCATCCAGAGTGAATACAAAGTTTTGAAACTGACTTTGGAGCAATGGAAAATGATGCTTGTAATTGTGAAGTTTACCTGGGGTAGTGATGGCATCAGGATATACTGTGTCTGATGCACTGTGGGAAGTAGATATGTCTGATTATGAAGTGTGATACCCTGAGCAACATTTTGCAGGGTAATGGGTGCTGGCATTGATGTGGGCATCACACATTCCATTTATCTAAACATCATTGGTCTTAAAATAAATGTATATTTACATTTTGTCCTTGTATCATGTTTTTTTCTGTCACTTTATTCATTATGCATCAATTCATAACAGGGTATTCATAATAGATGGATGGTATTATTGGACTGTCACCTGTTTGTGCTAGCATGAGGTATTGTCAACTAATAAAATACAAAGAATTTCGGTAAGTCACTCTGGATAAGGGCATTTGTTCAGTGATATAAATGTACAGTAAATATATTAGAAATTCTCAAGAACTGATTTCCAACCTTCTGCATTTCAGAATGTTATTCTATAATTCTCTATGTTTTTTTTCTATATTATAGGCTTGGGTATACAGTATATAATACGTGTGCAAACAATAGCATTTTTATTTATGATCTTGTTTACATATATGCTGTTCCAAACAGGCTAATTTTTAGTCAGAAATTAGATATTCTCTTTAATGAATTGCATCTGGATGTATGTGAAGTAACTGTATTGTTGTGTCATCAAAGACAAAGTACTATGGTGAATCTTGCCAATAATGGAACTTTCACCCATATTTTCAGCTATGTATTCAATCAGGAGGCATGATGTGCACTCCTAGTCACCTGGCCTGCTTCATTGTTGGTCACCTTTTTAGGGATTTTTGTCTTCTGATGCAGTGTTCTCTACTCCTTCTGAGCTGTGACAATCAATCCCAGTTCTTACTCCAATGTAGCAGTGAAGCAGGTATAGGATCACTAGACATCTTGCTCATAATGGAACTTGATAACGTGTTTATAGATTGGGTAGATCTCTGAATCAAATGTAAAACTATGCCATACTTAGCTTAAGTGAGCAGGAGAAATAGTATACTTATTTAACTAGTGATTTCATGTTATAAAAATATCAAAAATGTATAACAATTGCCAGGTATGTAATACACTTGCTTTTAAAAAGCATGTTAAAACTGCATAACTAACTAGAGCTTAAGTCACATTTGTGCCTATATATAAAGGAAAACAAATAAGTCAACTGACCAGTAGTGCACGTGTCAAAGCCTAGCCGCTACCAACTAAACAGAGGGAGAAAATGCACCCTGTTGTGAATGACTTGAACTGCAACCTGGATTGCGACTTTCTGATTAAAGTCTGAATATGGACGCCTTGTGTTGAGCACTTAAATCCTTCCTTTGTTATAGAGTGACACAATGCTCCTACTGTTGGTGTGATGGTCTTGGGAGCCATTTCATATGACAGTTGGGCACCTCTAGAAGTGATGCAAGGGACACTAACAATTCAGCAATAAGTGCAGGACAGCCTGGGGCCACATGCTGCCTCTCATGACAGTGCTTCCAACTGACATGTTTCAGCAGCATAATTTTCACCTACACTTAGCAAGGGTTTCCCAGAAATGTCTTGGCCAAATTGCAAGACTTCCTTGGCCTACCTGATAGCCAGTTTTATCATCAATAAATAATTTATGGGACCGGTTAGAACATTGCTTTGGCAACCTATAAGTGTGATGCATCCATCTGTGGGGAAATATCACACAGGATACCATACAGAATCTTTTTTCCTCCAGTACCCAACCATATCCTGTCTTGTATATAGGGTAGAGGTGGCTCAACAGTGTACTAGAGCCTTGTTTGCTGTCTGCTAAAAATGGGAAAATGCTAAGCAGCAATGTAAAGCGTATCTACACTGCTTAGATTTAAATGGGTTTTTATATTTATTTTTGTAGTATTTTGAAAATAGTAAAACATGCATCTCTTAGTGAATGTTACTTTAATGTCAAGCCCTGATTAACAACCCATACCACCTTCTAACAGAAACCTGTTCAAGTACTCTTGCGTTCAGATTTTGGAGAACGGATGATATAATTACTCCCTTCCGTCTATTCAGGTAATGGCACAATAATTTTCTACATCTCTCATTGAGACTCAAAGACTGGAACTAAGGACCTGGAATAAAATAAATATGACGAATGGTGCAATGACGTCTGTCTTTGGTAAAATTAAAACCTCAAATTTCAATTAAACCAAAGCCTTTCCTTGGTAACTGCCATTTCCATCTAAGTTCAACTTTTAATTGCTTTCTTCAGAACTTACTGGCATTTGTATTGACATCCATTAGTTCACGTTTGTTATTGATCCATGCACTCCTGTGAGCAAAGCAGTTTGAGATACCTTGAAGGTCACATAAACAAAAGGTTACCTAATAAGCGAATGGTTTTGTATGGAATCTATGTGAAGCATAAATTAGAGCATACTCAAAGACATATGGATTTATTATAGTGCTTGGCTGGCACAGGTAGGAAACATTTACTTTCCAAAATACAAAGACTGATATGTTCAATTATTTTGTAATGATTAGAGACACAGAGCAAGTGTGAGTAAAAATGCATGAATTTTGCTACATTAGTCCTGTTCTATTAAATAGTTTTTATCATTGAGCAAACAGGATTTACATCTTTCATTGTTTTATTCTTGCTTGTCCTGTTTAGTGTTACAGGGCAGTCTAGTAACTATACCAGAAAACACATGGCACAGAAAAAAGCTCCGGCCAGTTCAGTCCATTACAGACAGTTACATTGTTAATAAAGAAGTGCAATGTGTATTTAACAGTTAAAACTAGAAGCTCCAAGTGGCACTTTGTCCATTTTGTTGTTTTGCTAGAAGTGCTGTGCTCGTGTGTCTTCATGTGTCTGCAGTGACTAAAAAGTGAAATAAAATAAATGAGTAAATATTTGTATTTATCAATAGCTTATATAAACACTTGCCAAGGGATTACCTTGTGCTACAATATGGAGGTGCATTGACTAATTAAAACGTAAATATTTACTGTGCAGAAAAAAACCTTATGTTAACCATTTCCAGAATGGTGTCAATATATCTGAACTCAGAGCCATCTAAGATGGACCATCACAAAGTGAAAACAGGTACTGTGATCATATTAATCAGTATTCCAAGTCAATTGTTTTTTAAATTGCAGGTGGTATGTTCCAGACCAAAGACAAAAGATAATCCAGATGATTATACAAAGTCCAGGGTCTTTCATAGCATGGAGCTGTGTCAGTTCTCTGATGACAGTTTCAATGTGTTAGGGTTCCTACCTTACGCCCCGGTACGCTCTACCGTACTCGCCGTTACAGAGCAGTCGGGAAGGTGTTTAATATCCGATACTTGATTTACGAACTGAACGAGCATCTGCTTTTCTCCCTACTGAAGTGCGGCTTAAAGCGGTGTTCGTTGCCAGGTCATCTGATTCCATGTGACCATTGCACCCGACCATCGGTACGCCCGTGCGCACCTTGGCGCAGGTCCTCCGATTGCTCTTCCGTTCCCCACTCGCTGCGGTAAGTTTAGGTCAGTTGGTAACATTCCGGGGCTTGTAGTGCCGAAGGATGTGTAGGAGGGGAACCTCCGAGGTATTTAGTATTTTTTTAGGTACACATTGAGGTTTTCCTTTCCACCGTAACTCGCTTTCCATCCTTGGCACCTTTCGAGCCTTACTCTAGTCAACTGCCCAACTCAAAATGAGACGCGCCCTGGTTAGAGCTTCGCCAGCACGTTGCACATTCTAAATGACACGTGCGTGGCGTACCCACGCTCTATAGCACTGTATAGCCTCACTCCAGCTGGCTGCCGTCCTAAATGAGACACGTCCCGGCTTTAGGTTTCGCCGCAAGGCTGCGCTCTCGAAATGAGACACGGCCCAGCTATCGCTCGCCCTCTGGCATTTCAAAGTTCCTCTGTGCCCCTGACGTTCCGGAGTTGTCCGCGCCACGTGATTTGGGAGACGTCCCAAACCAGCGCTTTATCATGCTTACTGCACGTCTGTCCCCTGGCACTTCAGTGTTTTCGCAATTTAGTTGCACCCTGACCAGTTGGAGAGGTTGGTGTCTTATGTCTTATGCACGTGACAACAGCTGCACACGTTTTCCCTTTTTTAGTTTTTTTATTATTTAGAGCCTTTTCTCCCCTTTTATCTCTTTTATAGGTTATATATATATATATATATTATTTCCCCAAACTTAATATACGCCGTGGGATTCTGTCATTCCCGCATGCTTGGGTTCGAACACCCATCTCATAACACAATGCAGAATATAACATTGAGATTTTAGAGCAACATGAATTTCTTCAGATACATATTTGCCATTGAGGTCCTTGCATCTAACAACATAAAACAAGTCAAATCAGAAAAAAGTTAGGGCTGAAATATGGAAGTATTTTTGAGGAACATTGCTTTTAAACCTTTCAATAAATGTATCACACTTGTGTTGACCACTGGGGATCCTCTGCCCATCTTTGCTCATCAAAGACACTGCTTATGCTGCTTTTGTACCAAATAATAATTATAATCACTTGTTGACATCACCTATTTAAAATCACAAATCATGAATGTGTTTTTTAAATTATTCCTAGCTATAAATTGCCCTTGTCCCAATTGCCCCTTGTGCCCTTGGAATGTGTTGCAGGCATCTTTGAGTTGGCTCAGTTGAGCAGTGGTTAGAGTCTCACAGCTCCAGAAGTCCCTGGCTTGGTACATGGCCCAGTTTCTGAAAGAGTTTCCTCAGGGTACTCTGGCTTCTTTTCATATTCCAAAAACATGCTGTTGATCAACTAGTGTCTCTCAAATGTCTGATTGTGAGTGACTGAAAGTACATGTTGTACGATGGACTGCTACCCTGTCTAGGGTTTGTTTGGCTCATGTTGTGATCCAGATATTCAGAGGATTCATTAAATAGGAATATACCAATGCATGTTATTCTCGGTTAATCTATTTGTAAGCAAAGCCTTTGCTAAGGGCAGCTTAAATATATGCATTTACTTCATGGAAATTAAAGAGTACAATGAATGAACATCTAATAAAGGCCCAAGACTTTCTCAAATAGACCTGATATTGGTCTGTGTGGGAGTCATTTAATTACTTGCAATTGTAAAGCCCTTTGGAGAATGAAAATACACCTCTATATACTGTGCTGCTTAACTACTGAGTGACCATAAACTGAGGCTGAAAGAACTAGACTGACATTTCAAGGTACCACACAGTATCGAACCTAAGTTGTAGTAAGTAGTAAGTAGTACTTGTTCATGAGCACAGTGTAGGTGCAATAGCAGTATCCCTAATAACAACCAAACACAAATGACCGAGCTGTGCTGTGCTCTCATATTATGAAGAGTTTTGTACTACAGTTTATAAGCATAAACTGTTTATATATTTACAAAAAAAAACAGTTAAATAAACTTCTGAAAAGCAATTGACGATGAAAAAGGGCTAGGCATGTGAGCAGTAAAAAGCTAAGCCTCATAGCAAAAGAACAGTGATCAGCTCATAGTTCTCACCATCAGAAACACTTCAGTGATATCTACTAAGTAAATGGGTATATCCACAAGTAGCTGCTGCTAAGATATGTACAATGTGCACATTGAGAATGAATGACCACAAGATGGCTATACAGATAAACAGACGCAAAACAGTGAAAAGTTAAACTAATAAAAGCAAATAGCTTGGAATAGCATTCTCGAAAGCTTTATAAAATGGGTAACTAAGATTATTAGATAAGATTTTTTGGCCCATGTAAAACATACTAGCCTCAGAAATTTGGTGGTAGCACGGGTCACTGAACAGACTAGTTGAATAAACTACCCACCTTTGAGTGTCTAGACTCTACTTCTCTAGGAAAAGCTGTAGAATATGCCAAGGACTTCAAGGACAAGCAGTGATACTAGCAGCAGGGTGATGAGATTACTGTCAGTAACAGCAAAAAATGAGGACATGAATGGAACATCATGATCACAGACAGATGGAATAACAAATAATGCTTATTTTCACTACAGCTGCACATGTCAAGATCTGGAATATACTAGACCATATAACAGTCGGTTCTCATAACAGTTCTAGGGACTAATTTGGAAGGAAGTCCCTCCACAGAGCTCCCCGGATAACTACAGTTGTCCCAGTAGGAACGCTGTGTAATACTGCCATACACCATGTGAATTTCACTTATGGTACTCAAAATAGCCTGGATGTCACAGTTGTTCATTTGTTAGTTTTATTTTCTTCTTTTAAAATTCTTAGGATGCACATCTGTTGTTCAGGTATAATTAAATGTGGTGGTTGAGCTTGGCACATGCATCACTGTGTCTGGACAAAAAGTTGTACTCTTAAGTCTGAACCAAAACATTGCATACTTATGTGAGGGCAGTCAATGTTATTATGTGCTGTGAAACGCCACTATCTTGAAATAAGAGCTAAAATAGTCCCTACACCTGAAATACCTTCTAAACAAGGGCCAGATTGTTATGAGTAGATTATAGGATTAGAGCTATGGATTTGGAGCTTGATCTATGGAATACTAAGACTAGTGGGGTGCTCCTGGTCAGCAGTACCTACTAAGTGATCTAAGGAGGGGCAAGTCATGAACTGATGACAGGCTTATTATTGCCTGAAAGCAACAAAGGCTATCATGTCTGGTCCGTACTGCCAAAAGGGCTACTGTGACACAAGTTACTCGCTTTATTAGCGCTGGTACATTTGCATTTACAGTATTTAGCAGACGCCCTTATTCAGAGCGACTTACAAAAGTACTGGTATAGGATTAATGTGTCACAAAACACAGTGTATCACATTCTACTAACATGGAGATGGGTTGCCACAGATAATTCATATGGCCAATCTTAACACCTGTTACTGCTGGAACTGGACTTTGGGGCAAAAGAAGAAGGTAATCTGATGCAATAAGGCCACCTGATACAATAATGTGTCACCTACTTAGACATTTTTGGGGCCAGGCAGTGATAATGCTTTGTCTCATAGGCGTATACTCACACACTGTGTTGTTTTAGACCTACTGTTTTATTGTTCAAACTGAGAGGTTTGGGATGAGTTAGCATACAGAAGGAGGCTTTATAGAGACTGATGTCAACCAGCAGAAAATATATCTAGCGGCACTTTTAGAGCTCCTTGGATTGAACTGAATAATGTTGGCATCTGATATTGCACTACAGAGGGAGATTGTAGTTGTTTTCAAGATTTGTTAACATCCACATGTTTTCTACAGACAAACTCTTGGAACTAAATTATGGAACTAAGTATAATTAGAAGTTAGAATGTTTCCTCAAGACTGTATTAAAAATAGTCACATAATACTCACAAAATAATTTGAAGAGCCCCAGTAACCAGCTGCACAAAATACCTGAACCTTGATAAAAGATACTATTGCTGAGTTTTATTCATCTGTATAAATTATTTACAGTATATTGTCATTCAGGTAGAGGTTCAGGTGCCTACCCTAAGGTTTTTCAATGTATCTTGATTGGTGACTGGAAACACAGGTTCCCTAACTTTCTATAAATGCAACAGAAATGATTTAATTACCATAGCATATACATGTCCTTCAACATAAAACAAAGGGTTTGTCAGGGTGTCAGCCTTTTGAAATCAGCTTTTTTATTTCCCTATTCCGTCTAATGATGCTCCATTAAACACAACACATTACATTTTGTGTGCGATGAAAATCCATCTGGTTGAGTTAGAGAAAATAAAACTGATTTCATAGGTCTCTAGATACTACCTCAACCAAGCCATTATCAGGCAATAATCCAAAAACAAGGTCAATAGTTAAACTGTCCACATGATTCTTTTGATTGATGATGTAAAATCAGTTTGTTGTTGAGGCTTCAATTTCAAGTCTCTATGTCTTTGTACCAGTGAAACCTGCACTGAGAGATAGTAATTAGCTGTAATGCTAATAATATGGATACAATCAGAGCAAAAATTTAACTTACAATCTAGTGTGTTGAAGAAAACATTGTGCACTAGAGAAGAGATTATGTATAACAGACCCACACAGCTTTCTAACAGAAGGATCTAGCTGATGCAAGAGATAAATCAGCATTATAAAGGAAATATTGAATGGTTTTGTGCATTTGGTATAATGGAGAATATGTTTCTTGTTTCTATGTGTGTAGGATTATTCTGCAATAATAATAATAATAATAATAATAATAATAATAATAATAATAATAATAATAATAATAATAATAACTCCTAAACTGACTTGTTAAACTTTCTATGCTCCTACTGTCTCCTATCACTCAGAAGTGCCAGCTTATATTATTGTCAGCAGTATAGAAACTAGGATAAGTGCTAATTTCTTTCAATGACTTCCCAGTCAAAAAAGTCATGGTTGTTAGTAGTGTTCATGCAGTGAAGTCACTAGTAAATACCACTAGTTAAATGCTATTATTTTACATTTTATAGACTTGTTTTTACATTATAATATATCTTATCACCATAACAGAGTTTTTGAGTGAAAAGTTGCGGACATCAGTTTTTGGTACTTTTCATGTTAATGGAAGTGTGCACTCAAGCTGACATCTGACGCGTCCTTTCCCAGCCTCATTGCATAATATTCCAAATAAAACCATGTCATGTTACTTAATTATTGTCAAATGAATAAAATAATTGTCCAGAATAGTTTAGGTTAGGTGACTATGTAGGAAAGTCCATGACTCTGATCTCACAATGATATACTTAAGTCTTTGTGTCATTATCTTGTTCTATTTCTGCCAAAACCACTGTTGAAGTTTCTTTGTCGGTAGCAGTCTTTGGACGACTATTATGTGGCTTGTTGTCTACAGTTCTGATTTATCGAAATTTGAGGGACACAGCAGTGCTGTGTGATGTTGGTGGAATTTCTGAGTGATGGTTGTTTAAGTCTAGCGCTATAATACATCAGCTGTGCTCCCCAGACATCAGAATAGTCAATTCCATCTTCAAAATAAGTTTTGAACTTTCTGTGTTGGCTCCTTCCTACCTGCACTCAATCCTGAAGGCTTATGCTACCTCCCGGCCGCTGCGCTCCTCTAATGAACGTCGCCTTGCTTTGCCCAACATTCACACAAAGCAATCCAGACTGTTCTCATACAGAGTTCCACAATGGT
>JAUZST010014400.1:0-10625 GCA_034779995.1 Parotocinclus haroldoi
ATATAATAGGATTTGTTTCGGTACTTTAGGATTCGGTCCGAATAAGCGGCTGGTCCCATTAACCGGATTCGACTGTAAAGGTATTATTTTTCTCTCCCTCTCTCTTTTGTCTCTTTTTTCTTCTGGTACCGGTTTGGGCTCCACTCAAGCTCTTCTTCTATCATCAGATTCAATATTCACACCATAATTCAAACCCCATCAGAAGGCAGTAACACCCCCCCCCCCTTTACATATACACATCAACAGCAAAGATTTGGTTAAAAAACAGTAGGGAAAAGTAACAGGTAAAAAATGAAAAGGACAGAGGGCAAATTTCAAGCATGAATGACATAAATTAAATGTAAGCTCACAAGGAGCTTCTTCTTTTTCAAAGACCAGGAGCCACCGCTGCCCTACAAGTACAGGCGTATATGTGTACTTGTACCCTCTTCTTAGCTTGGCCTTAACTCACTGAAATTCCTCCCTATTCCTTGAATTGTTTAATGATATTACGCCCTATAGATGGAGAAATGTGCAAATCCCTTTCAATCTTTCTTTGAGGTACATTGATTTTCTCAGGCATTTCTTGACAAACTGCAGATCCTCTTGCCATCTTTGCTCATCAAAGACTTGCCGGGATGCTGCTTTTGTACTAAATCATGATTACAACCCCCTGCTGCCATCACCTATCTAAAATCACATCATTGTTTTTTTTATTCAATACTTGCTACAAATTGCAAAGTTTTTTTTATGTGTTGCAGGCCTGAAATGTAAGAATGGACGTTTATTGACAAATTAAATAAAGTTGGCCAAACCAAATATGAAACATCTCAGGTTTGCACAGGTCTGTAATGAAATAAAAGTCAAAGTAAATTTAGGAACACTGTGATTTTATTGATATGCATTTTCCATACTGTCCCAACTTTTTCTGATTTGGGTTTGTAAATCATTTTCACTTTTACTTTTACTTTTTTTTACAAAATAGTATGTATTTCCAAGTTCAGGATGGAATTGGCATTATTATAATTTACTCTGGTGCAGTGCGTGTGTGTGTGTGTGTATGTGCCTTGGGTCTTGAGATATTCCTGCAGTGGTAGGGCTCTCGAATGTGGCTTCCATGTGCGTGTGTATAAGCCGATGTTTAGCTCACTGCAAACACATTTGAGAAACATCCACTCTCTACTGCTTCCTGTCTCTGATGCGAGCCACGTGTTTCTCCACATTTATCTCACTTGGGTGGGAAACAGACGATGCTTCTGCGCTCCCTGATACTCGTTCCTTTTCCATTTACTCCACCGCCAAGCCGTGAGGGTAGAGTGTACAAATCAGAACATAAACGATCGAAGCGGAATTAAAGTAACAAGCAACGACTCAGTGTTTTTGCATGAAATCACCTTATCAGATTTGTGTATCTATAGCAGTCATACAATCGTCCTACTGTGTGAAGAGAAGAAAAAAATATCTAAATAATCCATCAAGCCTGCATGATTAATCAATATGGCTTGTCAGAAATGCTAGAGATAAGTAACACTGAAGGAATGTTTCGGTAAGCAATCAAATGTACTCAACCGTGAGCTCGGCCCAAATCTAGAAGATCAGCCAAGACAGATTTAGTGTCTGATGTTTGCTTTTTTGCTTTGTACACTGGTGCTAGGAGGCTAACGTAGCTTACAGCTCTGACATATCCAAAATCTTTTCTGTAAACACATCCGACGAGTAACACCACACACGACATCGTCTCACTCCCACCATTTAGCGGACTTACAATTAAGCTGAGAAGTTGAAGGTTAAGAGTCTTGCCTAAGGGCCCCAACAGTGGCAGCTTGATTGAGCAGGAATGTGAACACACATCCAGGTTTTGCACAGTTGTGTTTAGGCTTGAGCTTTAACCGAGAGCAAGGAAAAGGCAAGAACGACGGATCGTCTGATGTAAAGGATGTCGACTTAATAACAGAAAGAACATAAGTGCATATCCAGAGAACTGAGCTTCACACTCGAAGGTTAAGGACTTTGCTCAGCGGACCTTCAGTGGCAGCTTATTTGAGCCAGCATTAAACTCACAACCTTACAATTATTAGTCCAGAATCCTCACCTCTGATCGACTACTGTCGCTGGGGCTAAGTTAACGGCCCAGGTGAGAACAGTTATCCATACACTTCCATTTACTCAGGCTCATCTTGGCTGAAAGATCAAGCACCAATGAGTTCTATTAGATTAGCTTATGACTTTGCACATTGTATTTAGGGAAAAAATTCTTTGCGCTTATTCTCTAGCCGTTCCCTGTGGCGAGACCAGTTTGTTTGACGTTCTTCCCTGACCTTACGTCGAGGCTCGCCCCCCCAAGGCCTAAATAGGGTTCTGCTCTTTTCCAGTCATTGAGCATCTTAGTCTTCCTTTTCTTTGAAACTCTGCCTAAATCATCTTCTGCTGTGCATAACTCTAATACATGGAGTGTTTAAGAAAGCAGCAAGTGAGAATCTGCAAGACATTTGTCAGACTCTGGTCTGCACTTACATGGGGCAGATGCCCTTCGTCCGGAGCGGCGTACTACTGGTACCATCATACAGTCTAGGCTGTTGTGGGTTAAGGGACTTGCTCAAGGATACCAAACTTCGTCTTGGCTGAGGTGGAATTTTGAATTCTAGACCTTCTGGTCCAAACTCCAGTACTTTAACCACTGAGGGTTACATAACTAATCAGACACTTCTCAGCAATCAAGTAGAAACGACCGCCAACTTATTAATGGTAATGTTAATTAACATGGTGGCACTATTTTAGCGCATCACCGTGCTGATTGAGATAAGATCATTAAAGCAAGGAATATCTGAGGGAGGAGAGGCTGGTCAGGGGATCATGCACTGAAAAAGTGAGCCTGCCAGCCCTACAGTGAACAGGCAAACCTTCCAGGGCATGCTTATGCCTGTGCCCAATGAATTCACCAGGGTTTAAATGTAAGGGGGAAAATATAAACACATCTTGATGAGCGTTTCTTGAGAAAGCGGTTTTGACCCGTTATGCTCAAACCTTTGCATGATATCGTATTTAATGAGGCTTCTTGCCAACCAAACACTTCATTCCTTCACTCCTTTATCCTTTAATAATCTCTTATGCTCTCTCTTCAGTCATCATTCTCTCTCCGTCCTTCCACCAGCTGCAGATGTGTGTGTGTGTGTGTGTGTGTGTGTGGCTCTGCACTGCTCTAAACAGCCCCGAGATAAAACACTGAATGTTTATTATTACAGCAGAGACAGAGAGTGGGGGATGCATTCAGGACTCAGTAGTAAAAACAGGTGGTGCGACTGGAGATGACAGAAGAAGGGAGCTAGGTGATGGAGGGATGAAATGTGGGACGGAAGAAAGATAAAACAGAAGTCAGGCAGACGGACAACAGAGAGGGAGAAGTGTAGGGAAAGACCGATGATGTAAATTGATCTCTTAATGGAACTTGGATCAGACAAAACGTCTGCAAGCAGACTTAATTAAGAGTGCAGTAAAAGGTACCAGAGCTCATTTTATTACATAGAAAAGAATATGTAGAACAACTCAGAAATAAAAAGCTACGCAATACCTCCACTCATGTTACATAAAGGTGCAGAATGTCATTGGGAAAGACAACTGGGAACAAGGGAAAAAAAGGTTAAATAATCCTTCCAACTGGATCATGCTTGTGGATCACTGGATCATTAGGCACTCTCGGTCTAATTAATCGTTCATTGTTTAAAAAGCACATCTTATTTACAGAACAAGTGACAATGATTGTATAGTGTAAACCAGACTGGATTTTGTTTGTATTCGAGTTGCATGTTTCGTCTGGTTTCTCGCAGTAGGATTTGTCTCCCCCATGTGACCAGAATAACGAATTACATTGCTCATATAAATTAGGGGATTTCAAAATGATATGAAGAGGATCCCAAAAGAACTGCTGGACAATCTGATCCTGTCCATGCCCCATCACTGTCCATGCCCCACACCCAGTCCTGGGTGACCATACACCCTACTGAACAGTCAGTGTGGGGGCACTCTCGTCCAGTTTAACATTCTTCTGTTCACCCCATGAATATATCACTTACTACTTAAACGCAATAATTGAGTTTGTGTCTCATTTGTGTAATTGAACAACTTTTTGTTCTTTGACTTTTCATTTGCTTTTCTAATTAACTTGTTCAGCGAAATCAAATCAAATGCTTATTGTTTAATCGCTTCATATTCATATACCCTCATTTTCATGAGCAGTGTACTTGGTTTTGGCAAGTTGTTCCTTATCCTATTTGTTTTTGGGCCATTCCACCAAAAGGGTGCCATGAAACACCCCCCCACCCACCCAAGAATGTATAGATTATTAATATAATTAACTCTAAGAGAAACATTTTATTAAGGAGTCCTGCAAAGTGATGCAATTGCAAATTGAACATACATTATTTTAAAGGTTTAAACTACACAGAACACTGCAAAATAGCATTCGTTATCTGTCCCTGGTCTCTAGCATTACGCTTTGCAACGATATACAATGATTAAAAACGCCTTCCAAGTCTTGGGTGATGAATCTGCATCCGTGAATTCCAGGATAGGCTCCATAGGTCCCCTGTGATCCCGACCAGGAAAAATTGGGTGTAAAATGAGAAAACGGAACATACCTTATATATCGTATCACACCTTGATATATTGACAGCCCTCACCTCGCTGTGTACAAAAACCAGAGGCTCAGCATCAAGAACTGGTGCTTTACCAGCTGATCCAGTATAGAGTACAGGTATGCACGATGTCTGCTTGTACAACATCCAATCACATATGTCCATTCAATTCAATTCAATTCAATTTTATTTATATAGCGCTTTTTACAATGTAGCATCGTCTCAAAGCAGCTTTACAGTAATACAATTATTTAAAAGGCCAATCCCAAGTTGAGCAAGCCCAGGGTGACAGTGGCAAGGAAACTTACATCAGCTCTAAACTACTCATAATACCTAAAATAATGTAAATGCTATACAAATTTTAGTTTGGTTTCAGGTTAAATGGGACACAATGCCAAAACAGTCAATATCAAGATGTATATAAATCTGTTTTTGTTAAATTGGCTCATCTACATTTGCCTGTTGAAATATTTTAAGTATATCCAGTTTGCAAATTATCTAGTGCAGCTGATCTTTATAATTCAGAAAAGAGTGTTTTGAAGCTTTGGTCAAATCTAGGCAGCGTGTGAGCGTGTGCGTGCGTGTGCGTATGTATAAGTGTCCTACGATATATTGGTGCCCTGTCTAGGGTTGTTCCTGCCCTTGCGCCCAGGGTTACCGATTAAGCAGAAGATACTGAATGAATGTATGAATGGTCAAATCTAGGTGCATGTAAATTTAGTTTCAATGTAACCCTGAGTTGTTAAATTGGCCATTGTTACTAAAATTAATGATTAATTAACCAACCAATCAAAAAAACAAACATGATTGAACACAGACCTGCTGAAGACTAGCTAAAGAATGTAATGTAGATAACGTTTTTCACTCTTTTGGAAAAATGTTCCCGTACTTTACCAGCCTTTACCAGTGCATTATGTGGTAATATCAATTAACTTTACTGAAAAGAGCCATATGCTTCTTTAGGTTATAAGCAAGACTATAACCCAGTAACAAATAAGCAGCTGCATTGTGATTTCCTTGACATACAAAATAAAATTTTGTATTTATTACACAAAATCACTAAATTATTGGACTGGTTATTGAAGAACATTTCAGAGCATTACACATTTACTCTGTCGTACCTAGGTGCAATGTAGAGTCGTCAGTATACAACCCCAATTCCAATGAAGTTGGGACATTGTGTAAAACAGAAACAGAATGTGATGAACTGCAAATCCTTTACAACCCATATTCAATTGAATACACTACAAAGACAATATATTTAATGTTCAAACAGATCCACTTTATTCTTTTTTTTTTTTTTTTTTACAAATATTCACTCATTTTGAATTTGATGCCTGCAACACATTCCAAAGGAGTTGAGACAGGGGCATGTTTACCACCGTGTTACTGAGTACACTTTGAATTGTTGAAGCTTTGTAGGTGGCATTCTTTCAAATTCTTGCTTGGTGTACAACTTTTACTAAGCCTTAGAGCACCTGATCAACAATCTGGGTTCTCCATTGTTGTATTTGGTACTTTATAATACCCAACACATTTTCAATGGGAGACAGTTCTGGACTGCAGGCAGGCCAGTCTAGTACCTGTACTCTTTTACTACGAAGCCACCCTGTTGTAACACGTGCAGAATGTGGCTTGGCATTGTCTTACTTGCAGAGGTTTCTCCAAATCCTATAAATCTTTTGATGATATTATGGGCTGTAGATAATGAAATCCCTAAATTATTTGCAGTTGTACGATGAGAAACGTTGTTCTTAAACTGCTGGACTTTTTGCTCATGCAGATGTTCACAAAGTAGTGAAACTCACTTCATCCTTGCTTGTAAATGAGTCCTGAGTCCTTTGGGCATGCTCCCTTTATACCCCTAATGAGACACATGTGGAATGTTCTAAACAGGTGTTTTTGAGCATTCCTCAATTTTCCCATTCCCAACTCGTGTTGGAACATCAAATTCCAAATATTTGCAAAAAACAATAAAGCTTATCAGTGTGAACATTATCTTGTCTTTGAAGTCTATTCAATTGATTCATATTTTTTTAGTGTGAAATATCACCTGCCTCCTGTCACTAGAGAAGAGAGTGGCTTCAACCTCTAGGAGTTGGAAGCCCCAGAAAGAAGCTTTCATTCTAATTATATAAATATTTTATATGTCATAGCCAAAAGCACATGTAAGTATGTGTATACAACTATAAGCAGGGGCTGTGAAAAAAGCAGGAAAAAGCACAAATAGGCACACACAACAAAGTGGTACTCTAATTCTCAACAAACTCTTGAGTTAGGTGTCCCTTAATCTCCCAAACTAAAATAAAAGCTTTTTTATTTATCATTGATCTCTCTTCATAAGACTATTCAATAAATTACTTTACTCTTTTCTTTGAGTCTGACTTTAAGCATCCTTCTGTCCCTGCTTGTTTAGAATCTCTTCTGGTTTTACTTCCTAACCATTGTAACCATACTTATCTTATTCCTTTTAAGATAAACTCTTGACCTATTTTTGGTCCTTTAAAAACATGTAGCCTAATGAAGGTCTGAAACTGGAATTTTAATTTAGAGACCGTCTATAACTGTTCAAGTTTATATTTGATGCATTCTCTACTGTTGTCAATCCACATTTAACTGCATCAATTACAAACAGATAGGTACTTTCCAAGTTTCTTTTTGTTTTATCAATGACTGGTTGACTAGTTTTTGAATCACTAGTCGAACACTAAAAGTTACTATTCATACAGCCCCTACTTGTCAGTGAGTTTTTAAACACTTCATTTTCACTGTTGGACTGAGAATAGCCCACTAACCAAAAATGTTCAGCCATCATAGTCCTATGGGCAAGGTCTTGTAGCCACTGATGAAGGATGATAGGATGACCAATAAACTTTCAATTCAATCAATTTGGTCAACTAAAATGGACAACCAAATTAGTTGACAACTAATTTCATAGTCAAATAGTGCATGCATGTTTCTTACTCCAACTAGGGACATTTTTACATTAGTGCTTACTGGAGAGTTAACAAAAGTGTGATGGCAGCCTCAAGAAGATCTAACTAGAGTTGTCAGTATACAACCCTAATTTCACTGAAGTTGGGATGTTGTGTAAGATGTTTGTCCTATTACATTGATTATTCGAACAGTAAATAGCACATTCAATTTTCAGCAAACATAAAAGGATAGGCCACACTGTTCCAATACTTTTAGAGGGTAATGTAGCTTAATCTCAGCTCAATAGGTGATTGTTAATTAAGCCTTGCACCACTGGAGCTATTTCAGTGCAATAAAGAGTCACATGGCTGGAGTCAGACTTCATTCAGAAATATAAGAACTTGAGATCTGACACAAGCTTAATGTATGTACAATGCATGCTGGGAGCTCCAGCAATCACTAAACAAAACAACTTGGCTCACACAGTCCATATTATTATTTTATTAAATAACCTGTTAGGTGACATTTGTCTTTCTCCACCTGCCCCTCAGACACTGCTGTCCTCCAGCTCTCCAGCGGCCCCATTCTGCACATGCAGCCTTGTACATGAAACACTTGGAGTATGTGCCGAGCCTGCTTCTCTGACAACATTATGGAGCTGGCTATTGCTGCATTGACTTTGCCCAATTCTCCTCCTTCTTCAGGCACTCCAATCTGGGGGGATGGTGGAGTCAGCGGGAGACTGCTGCCATCAAGCTGTAGTTCTTGGCCTGTTCATGCCTCCATTCATTAGTCACTGCCAGTGGATAACTCTGAGTGCAATGATTTGCTTGTGCCCAGAGAAGAACCTGGAGCACTTTTCCATTGAGTGCCAAATTGAGTTGTATGGCCGGGTAGGCTGCTGTCCAGTCATGATAGCTGTAAGTAGCTGGGAGTAGCTGTAGCTCTCCCATGGGTTGATGCCATTATAGCATTATAAGTATACTGGTCTGTATTGGCAGCCAAACATTACTGGGCCGCCGGACAATGGCTCTGGAGCATTGCTGTGCTGTCCTGCTGTCAAATCACTGCCGCTATCCACGCTGTTCCATCAATGGGTTCTGTGAGCTTATAGCTGCTTCGTGCTGCTGGCAAGCTGTCTGTCATACACAGTTGTTATCTTATTGTCATCTCATCTCTCAGACTGTATTCCAGCCCCTCTTGGTGGTGGGGTTGGCTAGCTCTATCCAGGCAGCCTGGCAGGTGGATTACTCGGCATGCAGTAGTAGAGTGAGTATCTCTGCTGCTGTTGCTGGTCCATCAGCTTTAATGTCATCAATCTTCTTCCATTATGGTCCAAGAGCTGTTCCAATGCTTTGAGGAGCCCTTGTTGCAGTGGTCAAAAATTATTGCAAAATTATTGCAATGTTTAAAAACTACGTTCCTTAAAGAAAGACTAAATGGGATTTACATAAATCGTCTTGTCTTGTTGATCACTGCATAGACATCCCTGGAAAAGATGTTATCTTGAAGGAATTAATGTTGCTTTTAAATCTAAAGTGCATTTCTACATCAATGCGGCCATCTCAGAACTCAATGACCAAGGGCACTTAATCAATAAACTCCGGCTTTTGGACTTGTCTGAATGGCCCTCTATCTTTGGTCTGGAAAACTCTTTTTTTTCAGCAAGTGAGGTTGTACATTAAGCAAATTTAGAAAAAATTCCACCTATAAAGTTTCAACAAGTTCAAGTGTCCTCATTTTCCAAACACTTATTGAGTGCTGATAAAAGGAAAGATGATGTAATAGTGGTAAACATACCCCCGTCCCAACTTGTTTGGAACGTGTTGCAGGCATCAAATCCAAAATTAGTGAATATTTGCAAAATACAATAAAGTTTATCCATTTGTACATTAAATATATTGTCTTCGTAGTGTATTTAATATGGGTTGAACAGGATTTGCAAATCATCATTTTTTTATTTATGTTTTACACAACGTACCAACTTTGATGGAACTGGGGTTGTATTTCCATTTCATATGATGGATTAATATCAAATTGGGACCTGACTTTTGTGTGATTTTGTGATTTATATACATCAGTAATAAGCCCTGTGTCCTAAAGAGAACACACTCTTTACAAATTACTTACCCTAAGCAAACATATATTTGCCACTCCAGGCTATGTGCTAGAATCTGGCTTATAATAGAAAGTAAATTAGATCAGAACTGCCCCCACTGTAAGTCAGCAAAAGTGGGAATAAGAATCTGGGGACCCATAGTGCCAGAGGCACAATAAAGGTCTAGAAAACCAAAAACTGATGACATGGAGTCATCTCTCACTGCAGGTCTTTTATTGCAATATGAAGGGCAGTTTCTGTAGATGGTTGGCATCTGGGAAGTCCCAAGATAGCATGGCATAAGTGTAAGAATTTTGTTCTTCAGGGATTTAGACATGAATAAAGGAAAGGTAGCATCTCTGAGTTGGTAACTTTCAGTCTTCATGAAAAACTTCTTCAGCAGGGTCGCCACACTAGCCTACGCTATGTGAACAGTGAAGAATACAGACAGCTAGATGATAATGTATTGTCAAGAAGTTACAGGGGGTCAGAAGTCAAAAAAGTTTGTAGCTGAGCATGTAGGTGATATTATCATAAAAGAGAATGTCAGACATCCAGGAGCTGAAAGGTGCTGGTCTACCTCACTTGAAGATACGATGAGGACTTAGTGTGTGTGCACTGCGCAAAGTGTAGCAGCAGCTTGGTCAGCAAGTAATTTTGAAAAATAATCAATATGTGGTGGAGATGAGTCCACAGCTGAGGGAAATTACTGCATTTTGACAAGTTGAATGTAACTGAAAAAAGAGGAGTGCTGAGGACCAAGATCCAAGATATATGGAGGACATGACAGTCATCATCTAATGCAAGATACTGAATGTGTTTTTAATTCACATGCTTTGAAATAATGTAAAAATGCTTAACCTTACTTGCATTCTTAAGTCTGAAGTAATGGCACACTGGAAAATTGCATTTTAAACATTAAGTGCCTAAAGAATAAGCACCAATTTTTTTGATGATTTCTTCATACACTGAAGTGTTCCCAAATTAACACACACACATGT
>JAUZST010014401.1:0-10625 GCA_034779995.1 Parotocinclus haroldoi
CACACACACACACACACACACACACACACACACACACACACACACACACAGAGAGAGAGAGAGAGAGAGAGAGAGAGCGAGAGAGAGAGAGAGAGAGAGAGAGAGAGAGAGAGAGAGGGGCTTTTTGAATTTTCGCCGTTGTCAAATACTTCACAGATTTACTGTAGCCTTCCTGTCAGCAAGGAAATAAGTCTTGCCGCTTCCACTGACCTTTTTCATCGAGCAGTGTGTCTGCCCACACAACTGCAACCCACTGAAAACAGACTAAACAGCTTCTCAAATACTCAATCCACCTGACACCACCAACCGAAAACACTTGTCACACACATCATGTACATAACCGTGTATCTCCAAAATGTAATGTAAAAACGCTTAAGCATATTTGTTTTGTTTAGTAATTTAGTAAACAGTAACTGGAGATGTTGGAAGGTTAAAAATTACACTTCTTTTCATTTAGTCCAGATTATCTAACTTTTGCATAAGATAAACAAAGCAGATGGATCCTACAATTACATTAAACTTATTGGGTGCAAAAAAACAAAAAGCATTTTAAGAGACACAATGTACTGCGATGGAGGGTTGGCCAATTCATAATGCATCAAAAAATGAGTAAGTGCTACAAGGAACATGTGTTTTTTGTATTGCTTTGTTTTTATCTAATGTCATATAAGCATGGCTATTCCCAACATGATACCATTGGTAAATGGGAAAACACAAGAAGTCATGCGGAGGACATGCAAACTCCACATAGGCGAATCCAAGGATAGGATTTAACAGGGGATCTCTGGAGCTGTGAGGCCGCCATGCTGCCCGCAAGGAATGTGCTGGCTATTTTTGCCAAATGGTTCCCAGTAGTGATTGACCAGGCCAGTTTAAAACTGTTCATTATTTGAGGTAAAGTGTGTGATGGAGAACACCTACAGTGACTGCTTATTATATTACATTATTCTATTATCTGCTGGATGGGATTTGCTAGTTGTAATTAAATTAATTAAATTACATTTATTTTCTACAGCCAACTTCATTTTCAGCGCTATATCATCAACATCATACATATTTAACTGTTCATAATCAATAGTGATTTCAGGAAACTTTATTTGATTTTTACATGGTTTCTCCTACCGCTCTTACTCAGTCATGTTCCTCTTTATATAAATAACAGGACGGAGTTTTCAGGATCTAATTAGTAAATAAACATTCCTCATTGAAACTGCAACACTGATAAGGAAAAGTACTTTAATTATGGAAATAATATTATTATTAAACACATCATTAATGTGCAAATGATAAATATATGTAAATATGCTACTCACAACGATTTCAAAATGAAATATCCCCTAATATATATTCAAAACATCTCCCTTTAACTGTAGTATCTATCAAATATAACCACATGTTGGCCATACTAATAGCAAGATACTGAGCACTTTCTAATGATTTAACTAAATAAATATCTATCTATCTATCTATCTATCTATCTATATATATATATATATATATATATTTATATATATATTTTTTTAACAATAAACAAATAACATTAATAATCATTTAAATACTCTAAATAAATGTAGGTAACAGGATAATAAGCTGAGCTTTACATTCTCAGTCTTAGTTACAATATCAACATGTACACAGGAAAAATAAGAGAGTACTTACTTTTGGTCTTCAGAAGCTCCATATTATACTTCTTATTAAGCATGTGATTTGTGGGAAGTTCCATCATTTTTAAATGTGGGAATACGTTTTGGTATCAGGACTGAGTGAACACCTGACTACAAAGTAAATATGGCTTTTTTATGAACAAAAAATATTTAAGGCATGGATGAGTGGCACCACAATGCAAGAAAGAAGATTTCAGAAGGATGTGCAGGACACTTTGCTTGCTAATAATATGTTTTTTTTATAGTTAGTCTTTATGAATTACCTATAGTTAAGTCCTTACCGTACAATTCGAGGACAAAGGTTTTGTTGTCAATGGGAGAAAAAAATGCAGCGAATGGACCTTTGTTTGGCAAGGAAGGTACCAGTCAAAACCTAAAAATGTAGATAAAGCTATAACCTAAAGCTACATAGTTTTGGGTTTAAATGTCCCAAAAATACATATTGTTATTTTTGTTTACTTCTGGCAGGAAGCAAGAGAAAAAAAGGAGAAGAAGGAAGCGCAAGTTGTGTAGTCAAGTCGTGCAGCATTTCAGTATGCTCTATTTAATGAAAAACTCAACCCTGACCAAAAAAGTGTGGTTAAACTTATGTGAAATGTCATTAACCATTACCAATAGTCAGAGTCACTCGCTCTATATGTCATGCATAACTCAACATTTTATTGTACTTATAGGGGCGTCAGAAATAATCTATTTAGCTATTCATAATACATAAGACAGAGTACAGGCTGTCATGTAGACTATTTAAAAGCTAAAAATGTGTTTAATGAAAGTAATGCAAATGGGTTTTGCTCTCCTGCTACACACTGTAATCAAAAGCAATGTATGAGAGGACCAGCTGTGAAAAATAGCATAACATCTATTATTATTAGCTTAACATTAAAAAGCACCATTACGTGGGTTAGTGACCAAAATGTGCCAAAGCTTAAGAGGAGATAGTAGAATAATTTATCAGCATAAATCGCAAACCACAAAAGACCTGTTAAAACTTGAAACATATATTTAAATTAACTTCCTCTTTCAACTTCCTTTAAATTACAGTTTTACTACTATATTCCTCCAACAATGTACACTCATAAAAATAACTGTTTGTAAATTTCCAATTGTTGAAATGTAAAGAAGCTGATATGTAATAACCTATAAAACAATATAACGCATTAAATTTGATTAAAGAACAGTATGACTGATCATTCGACCATTCAACATTTCAATATTTATTAGTTTGTCTAGCATGTATTCTGCTGACAGTTAGGATTCACATTTTTAAAAGATTGATAATACATGATTTAAAAGACAACAAAACTTCATATGTATGCACTCAATCTAACTATATTTTATTGCAAATTTTCACAAGTCCACTGAACTGGCCCAGTATGAATGTGTCTGGGCACGTATTCATTTCAATTTGCTACTGGCCTGAATAACAATCGACGCTGATGCAACATTAAATAAAAGAAATAAACAAACAAACCTTAAAAAGGCCAAATAATTGATGCCATGGTAAACTTACATGGTACTATTTTCCCATTAAAGTCTACTAAGTGCTAGATGCTTACTAGATACCAAAATATATCCCATGTCTATTGTTGTTTGTTTCTACATATGCCATATTCATTGTGCAAGCTTCTAACAAAGCACCATGTGTGATTCATCAGGTTGGACGGTGTTAAAGATTCTGTTTGTCACCTGACTCCCTGAACACCCTAAATGGAGGTCCATGTCCAGGAATGATGACGTCAGCAGTTCTTAGAACTTTTTGTCGGTTCCTCTGTTGGAGCTCTGGGTTCTCGCTAAGGTCTCGCCACGTGTCTTCATCATCACAGCACTCAAACAGATCCCCAGCTATTAGAACTTCTCCCACGGTGGTTCCCTTAACCAGAACGCTGACATCACGTCCTGTATGGCCAGGGGTGGGGATAATCGACACCTAATGGAAAAAAGATTTTGACCTTAGCAAAGTGATAAACAGTAGAACGAATGTATCTTGTTGAAATAAACCACGTGTAAATGTTTGTGTGGGCCATTTTTTTTTTCATATTTCCATACACATAATTTGTATTAGATAAGATAACTGTAATCTTTGCAATTAACTAATTTTGTATTCTTTAATGGTAACTGGTTTGTTTGACTATTTTATAAATGTCATTTAGCAGACAGAGCCGATTACAATTAGTACAGTATCACAGTACAGTTAAGGGCCTTGCTCAGTGTCCCAACTGTGACAGCGGTGGGATTTGAACCCTGGACCTTCTGGTCCATAGTTCAGTACCACTAGTTCAGTTCACTAGGCTACCACAGACTTTGACAGAGACTTGACAGACTTTGACTTTCAATTAAAGAGATCATTTAGACTTATAAAGTTTGAATAATTGTTATAGTTACATTTTGCTGTAGTAGCATTATTTAAAATAATATCTAATTTTTGAATTACAAGACAAATGCGCACTAATTTGAAAGCATTATTCTTCTGAGAAGGACTGTTTTTACTATTAATATTTAACTGAATATAAATTAATTTAATTTACTATAATTATTTAATATATGCTGAAGCTATAAACAAACATTTTCTTTACTATTTACTATTAAACCTCTGCTCTTAATAATTTGTTTACAAACATATATAAGGAATTCAAAAATAAATGTATTGAAAAGTATTTTACTGACTATCTTATAGTAAGGCAGTGAAGGTTCTAGATCATTTAGAGTGTTGGGACCACAAGATAGCATTTAGATCAATAAAATATGAGAAACTGAATTGAGAAGAGGCTCCAACGCCTACAACCGATACCGAGCCACACCTTGCCTGTCTAGTATGCAGTTTCTGGTTTCTGTAAGGATTCTCATTCTTCTCAGAGCTTAACCACAGTGGTTAGAAATTGAGTTAACTCTTCTATGGGCTGTACTACAAGAAATGTAGATCCAAAGCTAAGACACTTACCAATCAACAGAAAACGCATTTGAATTAATGTTTGCAACTTGGCCCATTTCTAAATGTTATCCCAGAATTTTCTCTGCTGGCATTGTGAGTTGTATAAATGAAATTCGATTAAATCAGTCAACAAGAGTTGAGTGCAGATAACAAGTTGCAGACATCTCCAGCATCATTCACTGGCATCCCATCAAAAAGCTATGGCAATTCTGGTACTTTTCATACAACTACCTGACAAAAATGGATGCATTAGATAAATTAAAGCTTCAGATGTTATTTCTGTCGTTACTGTTCCACAGAGACTATTATAGAAAGAATATATACTGTATATACACAGTGGAGCAAATAATTATTTGATCCCTAGCTGATTTTGTAAGTTTGACCACTTACAAAGATATGCACAGTCTAAAATGTTAAGGGTAGGTTCATTTTAACAGTGAAAATAACATTGTATAAAATATATATATATATATAAAAGCAAAAATAATTATAATAATAACAATTTATATATACAACTACTATTAAAAATAATACTAGCCTACTACAACACTGCCAAAGAATAAGGGACATTAAATTATTTAGAAGTTTTTGAAGAAATTTTAGTGAGCGTTATATATTTAATATTACAGGAATCTGCTGTTTAACATCTCTATTGACCGAAATGGTTCACCACCCATTACCATGGTCATATAGCAGTTTAGATGCTTTGAACACAGTGATCCACAATTGCTTGACTTGTAAGACTATCAATTGTAAGTTGCTCTGGATAAGGGCGTCTGCTAAATGCCGTAAATGTAAACACCCATATTTGCTTTAACGCACAAGAGGTTAAGCATTATAATAGGGAATACAAATAAAAATCTGTAAGAAATCAATCTTATTCATAACTGAATTTCAAAAATCTAGTACAAGAGAACTCCTGCAACACCTGCTGACAAAAAAGAGAATTGCAGAAAGAAACCAACGTCTGACTCTTTCACACCAAACAGTTCTAGGGACTTATTTGGAAGGACTGACCCCCAACGGAGCTCCCCCAAGAACTACATTCATTCCAGGGCTTTTTTTTTGTTTGTATTGCAATTATGAACACTGTATGATGTGATTCTTACACTGTACTGCCCCTGTCATGTATGCTCAGTAAAGCCTGGCCTTTGAATTGTTGGTGCTAAAAGATATACAATATGTTTGTATATACAATCATCCCCAGTTCCTGTGCTGCGAACATTTGAGAAAGAGGGGCACAGTTCTAAGTTCTATAAAAAGTCCTCATGGTGTGAAAGCACCTATAGTAACGCTGTACTTTCGTAATAGTTTCAGTTTTTTCAGCAAGTGTTTCAAGCTGTAAAAAGATACAAAGATAATTCCTGACTGTACTGTACTAAAGTTTTCATATAGTATTTTCATTAGTTGTATTATAATAAGATAAAAATGCTATGTACAAAGTATCTTCTATGTTACTATGACAAGGTCCGGTCAATGTCCTGTTTCACATAACATAACGCATACGTTAAACGGCACATTTACGTGGTTGCCTACTATTAGGCTATAACTTCTATGTTATTACTACTAATAACCAGTACAACATTATAATACTCGTCAACCTTTACTACTTCTAATATTCACCTAGGTAAACTCGGTTTAACCTCAGCACTAAATGACCACGGCTGCTGTGTGTGTGTGTGTGTGTGTGTGTGTGTGTGTGTGTGTGTGTGTGTGTGTGTGTGTGTGTGTGTGTGTGTGTGTGTAAGAGACAGAGGGAGAGTGTTACATGCTGATCGATAGGATAAGGAACTCCCTGTGCCAGGCCATTCGGAAGGTACCGGTCCCCCTGGCTGATATCACACCCCACTACTGCAGTCGCTGCGCTGAACAGGTTCAGATTGCCCACGTGGTCGGAGTGTCCGTGTGTACCGACCACCAGCGTCACATCGGCCGGTGTAAGACTTTTTTCTTTCAGCTTGGACACAAGAAAGTCTCGATCCCATGGTCCTCCTGTGTCCACCAGCACCGTCTGCGGTCCAGTCAGTAAAGTGATCGTACCGTCAGCCCGAAAAGAGCCATCGGACTGGCAGATACAGTAACCATGTTTAAGCACAGACACCCTGTAAGGTTCGCTCAAAATCTCCACACTAATGTCTACACATTCGCTCTTTCTCAGCCTGCACTCCGTCTCCATTTCTCATCTATTAACACTTGTTCATCAAAACAACTAACTAACTAGCCCAGCTCATCTCTCCTACGGAAACTTGTAGTGGACAAATTTGCTTTTTCCTCATGTGATTACACTGCATGCAAACAGCGCCATCTCGTGTGTGCGTGCACGTGCTTATTTATTTGATTTCTTATATTACCAAGATTTTCATATATTTAAAATTGTTACTATATTATTTGCTTTCTGTATATTATTTGCTATCTAAAGATTATATATAATGTAATCTCAATACTGTATACACACACACACACACACACACACACTATCTCTCTCAATGCAAATTCAGAGTAATGTCACACGTTTGTGGACTGTTTGATTCCCAGCCAGAAGTCTGTCTGTGTGGGCTTCTTTTAGGCACTCCATTTCCCTCCCACATCCAAAAGCACGCACTAGGTAAACTGGTGTGTCTAAAGTGCCCCAGTGTGAGTGACTCTCTGGACCCTGGACTGTGGTAGCATAGCGGTTATGGTACTGATCAAATTTTAACTCTGCCACAGTTGGGCCCTTAACCCACTATTGTTTGGATTGTAAGACTGTATCATTTGTAAGTCGCTCTGGATAAGAGCGTCTACTAAATGCCGTAAATGTGTGTACCAATAAAGTGGTAACATTATTCACACACTGTAATATTACTAGGGGCAGCACAGTGGAACAGCTTGGGTCCTTTCTGTGTGGAGTCTGCATGTCCTCCATGTGTCTGCATGGGTTTACTCCGGGTACTCCGATTTCCTCCCACAGTCCAAAGACATGCGTGTTAGGTTAATTGGTGTATCAAAATTGTCACTGATTTGCCGTGTAACTGGAAACAGCTGCACGCTGGTCCCAAGCCCGGATTAATGGGGAGGGGTGGAGAAACAATGGCAAACTTCATGGATCACATCGATGAAAGACAGAAATGTGTGGAGACCGATGATCCATCAAGTGACTGTACGGTTAATCCAATCAAATCCAATCCAATATTACTAGGATGTGTTGCTTTGCGTCACTTGTGTAGCGGTCTATGTGTAACATGTGGTTGCTCGTAGTTGCCTGAGAGAGGCAGCAGTCTGTTACAGCACTATGTATACTGACGAAGAAGAAGCTCTGGTGCGTCGTCATTGAATGGAGGCTCCTCTCGCTTGCAGGACATGGAATGTTGTTTGTTTGACAGAGTTCATTCAGTTTAATCCAAAGTCAGACGAGAAAACACACCATCTTCATATGCACAATGGCGGCGTCCGAGAAGCCAGTGGCTACATCGTTTATGGATCCCTTTAAAGACATTCTGGTGAATTATTTAATGTCGGAGAAATGTTTCGACGAATTCTTCCTGAATTTCAATTTCCTGCACGGTAAGATTGACTCCTTGTAAAGCTGAAACAGTTGCCGTGTAAAACATAATGTTCACTTAATACACCTTTAATGTAGAAACTCAATAGTGTTTAAATGAACGACTTTACAGTCCTATCGCTATAGGCTATGCTAGCTGTCAGTTTAACTGTCCCTAATTTTGTTTTGGGCAGCACCGCTGCTTCACAACAAGAAGGTCCCAGGTTCAATCCCAGGATGGAGTGGGATTCTGGACTGGGTCCTTTCTGTGTGGAGTCTGCATGTCCTCCTCGTGTCTGCTTGGGTTTACTCCGGGTACTCCTGGTTCCTCCCACAGTCCAAAGACATGCGTGTTAGGTTAATTGGAGTATCAAAATTGTCATTTACTTGCCATGTAACTGGAAACAGCTGCACGCCGGTCCCAAGACCGGATAAATGGGGAGGGGTGGAGAAAGCAATGGCAAACTACTCCACGATCCTGGCGAAATACTTCATGGATCACATCGATGAAAGACAGAAATGTGTGGAGATCGATGATCCATCAAGTGACCAAGAGTCTGCCGTAAATGATGGGCTGTAAATGATTTTGTTTACATTTTGAATTCATGTTGACGGTAACTTTTTACTTCAAATATTTCGAAATAAGTCATTATTATTATTTGTAGCAATATATTATATGTTAATGTTAATACTGCGTTGTCAGCTTATTTATTGCACCCTGTTATATTGTATTTGTTTTTACAATATTAATGTACTTACTTAAAGTCTTGGTCCTCCCAAGGTTTCTTCCTACTATTTTCAGGGAGTTATTTCTTGCCACTATCGCTCTAGGCTTGTTCAATCTGGGATTGGCCTTTAAAGATAATATAAGATTGTAAAGCTGCTTTGAGAAAGCGCTATCTAAATAAATTTGAATTGAATTGAATAGCATCTCGTTTGGTCAGTATAAAATGAAATGGTGAATGAGTTATGTCTTGATACTTATCATTCATTCTTATTCATTCAGTTTCATACACACTTCATCGGTCAGGGTCACAGGGAGCCAGGGACTAACCATTAGCGCAAGGCACTAATGTGGGTTTTTATTTATTCTAGTTGTTTTTTATGTTGTTTTCATCTGATGAATTATGCCATAACCTCAGAAACTGTACAAAAAATGGCTTCAGTAAACTAGATGTATGGTGTTTTGATAAATGTTTTATATAAATGTATGTCTCTTCCAGTGGACTGTCTGAAGATGTTAATTAGCAAAGGTTTGGGCATTGGAATCATCCTTGGATCTGTACTGGGTAAATGTTATTGTTATTGACAATGAATCTATCTGCTTGTCTTTTATTCTTTGACGGTTTGCATTAATGAGTAAGGTCTGACCTTTCTGTTTCCAGTCAAGTTGCCTCAGATATTAAAGCTCATTGGTGCCAAGAGTGCAGAAGGTCTGAGTTTTAACTCTGTGCTGCTGGAACTTCTGGCAATCACTGGCACTATGGCTTACAGTATCGCCAATGGCTTTCCCTTCAGGTAGGCCTGAATGTCACCCACAGTTTCCTTTTAAAAGAGTTACTAATGCCATGCAGAGTAAATATCTTTTCTGTATAAGCATTAGGCAATTACATAAAATTGTTTGCTTAACTTGAAATTGCATATTATCCACCGGCCATTTACTCCTTGCTAGTACATTGTCCTTCAGAACTACCTTAATTCATCATGGTAAAGATTCAACGTCGTGCTGAAAACATTCATCAGATATTGTGGTTCATATTGGCGTGATAGCATTACGCAGTTGCTGCAGGTTTGGCGCCTGCACATCCATGAGATGATCTCGCGTTCCACCACGTCCCAAAGTTGTCCTATTGGAATGAGGTCTGGTGACTGTGGAGGCTATTTGAGTACAGTGTCATGTTAAAAAACCAGTTTGAGATGATTTGAGCTTTGTGACATAGTGTGTTATCCTGCTGGATGTAAAGATCCTAACATGGGTACACTACACTATGGGATGGACCTGGTCAGTAATGATGCTCAGGTAGTTTGTGGTGTTTAAACGATACACAGTTGGTATCAAGGATATAGAAAATATCCCCTTAATAACACAGTGACACCAAAGCAGCCTGATCCATTGTTTTCATATTGTTTGTACCAGATTTTGACCTTACCCTGTGAATGAAGCAGCAGACACCTTGGCTCATTAGACTAGGCAATGTTTTTTTTCAATCTCTCATTGTTCAAGTTTAGTCACTGAAGTGCGAATTGTAGCCTCAATTCTAACGGAAGAGGCACAATATATGGCCTTCTGCTGCTATGGCCCATCTGCTTTAAGGTTTGACATGAGCATACAGGGATTATCCTCTTACACAACAAGTGGTTATTTGAGTTGCTCTTTCTCCAGAGATGGTTGTACGTGAAAATTCCAGTAGATCAACAGTTTTTGAAATTCTCAGACCAGCCACCAACAACCATGCCAAAACACCTTTCTGCCCTATCCTGATGCCTGGTTATATATATATATATACACACA
>JAUZST010014402.1:5000-10625 GCA_034779995.1 Parotocinclus haroldoi
CGCCCTCCCCGTGTCTGCCTGGGTTTACTCCGGGTACTCCGGTTTCCCCCCACAGTCCAAAGTCATGCGTGTTTGGTTAAGTGGTATCACTGAAGTGGCCCTTAGTGTGTGACTGTGTGTGCCGTCCAATGGGCACCCCATTGTTACCGGGTGGGCACCAGCTGGCCCTCGACCCCGTGTGGATTAAGCGGGAGATCATGGATGGACGGACGGATACATATATCTGCATTATTGGGTCCAGTAATCAGGGTCACTGCAGGTTTTTGTGCCCTCGGCGGATAAGTTTAGGCGGCATGGCATGCACAGCCCAGCGAAGGAGGACCAGGGGCACTACTGCCCTCTGATTTGGTCCGAGTAACGATATGAGGACTGGCACCGATGACGGAAGAAAGAGGATATGTAGGTAGGGATGTTAAGAACAGGGAGTCTATTAACAGGAAACAGCAGCTCTGACCGTAACAGGAAGGGAACTGGAGTGAGAGCAACACGTCTTTCATTCACTCATTTTCTTTTTCGTTTAAACCTTTACGGGGTCTTGGTAGAGACCGGCAGCACAGGGCAAAAGGCAGAGACAACCCTAGACAGGGCGCCAATCCGTGATAAGACACACACAATCCCATATCAACCCAGCATGTCTGTGGACTGTGGAGTACCGGAGTACCCAGAGTAAAGCCACGTGGACGCAGAGAACCCAGACCGCTCCGTTCGGGATCAAACCCTGGACCTTCCCGCTGTAAGGCCACAGTGCTAACCGACCCACTACTATCCCCTGGTCGGCCACAGGTAACGCACCAGCTGCATTTCCATGCTACTCTCATCTCGTCTACTGTTCTCGGCATGGCAGCCAAAGAAGTCCAGGCTGTACCTATCCGGGGCATCACTTTCTATGAGCTCCTCCTAGGGGATCCACAGCTGCTCCCAGGCTATCTGGGAGGCATAATCCCTCCAGCAGGTCCTGGACCTACCCCGGGACCTCCTCTCGTTTGACTGTGCCTGACGTCCACCAGTCCATGAACCTCCTCCACTGCCTCCTGTCCATGTGCAGAAGCGGCAGATGACAGAACTCCTCCCCCAAGGTGGATGGGATGTTGTGTTTTGTCTTTTACCCCCAGAGGTTTACTTCTTATAACGTTTAGGGTGTTTCTCCTTACCCCTGCCAGGGATTGGCCCTAGATATTAGAATATAGCCTATAAAGTAAAGAGACAATACTTCTTCACAAAAAGTGCTTGACATGGCTTGACCCAGTCATGGACAGTATGCCCGGTAACCGGCAGTGGAAAAGTTATTTTGGCCGCTTGGATCCGATGTCTCGTTCTTCCGGTCATTACCCAGAGCTCATGACCATAGGTGAGGGAGGGGACGTAGATCGGGGCGGTAAACTGAGAATTTCATTTATGCTTTCGATCCCTCTTCTCTCCACTGTGATCAGCTGCCGCACCCGATTTGCACGTCAACGCTGTGGCCAAACTACAGCCGATCTCACAATCCCCCCTCAACAGGACCCTAAGATTTGGGCACCTTCGCTTAGGGCAGGATCTCAACCCCCCCCCCCCCCCAACCTGAAGGGAGCAGGGCATCTCCTTCCAGGAGATAACCATGACCTCGGACATGGAGGTGCTGATCGGCGTACGGCTTCAACGCTCAGCTTGGGACTGTTCGAGCGGATGATACGAAGATGCCAGGATGACATCATCAGCAGAGACGCCACCTCTCGACCCCCTCAGTTGGACGCCAGCCCGTGCCGGGCTCCGCCTCGCCACCCTGCCCATGAACACGAGGAACTGACCCTGGCCCTGGCCCTGGCCCTGGCGCGGCACGGCGCGGCTAGATGTGGCAACCGTACGCCTGCTGACCACTTTCAGTTCCGTACGCAGTCCGAGCTGTGCGTCGCCGTGGCAACCACCAATGGAGCCTCCACCAATCGGCCTCTTTGATCAACAGCTCTTATCTGAGGCGCTCTGGATCCCACTCAGGTATGATAATCCAGCTGAATGAACAGCGCAACGCAATTGTACAATTTAACCCGATAAGGCCGAGGGTGATAAGGATGTAACACACACACACACACACACACACACACGCGCCGTAGAGGTGCGTGCACAGATCATTATGTGGCATAAATGACTTCCCCTAATGCTGTTTGCTTTAGATAATTATTGTGTGTAGCTTAATTTCTGCTGGCTGGACGCTTCGCTAATTAAATTGTCACTCGGCAGATGATTAGAACTCACCCATGAAGTACGAGTCCACAGTGTACCGCCTGTGTGTGTGTGTGTGTGTGTGTGTGTGTGTGTGTGTGTGCGTGCGTGCATTCAGATGACATGGAAAGGATGGCTGTAACAATAACGGCGCGTTAAACGTTTTTCTTTTCACGCTCGTCCTGTCAGCCAGACTTGAGTGAGTGAGTCCAGCGGTTCGGAGGCGTCGGTCCCGTTTTTCACACCTCCAAAATAAGCCAGGGGTGGGCAAACTGCGGCCCGGGGGTCCTTATGCGACCCTTTTTAGAATTCAAATCAATTATAATGTTAAACGTTTTTATTGTTTTCTGCAGTTCTGGCGTTTCTCGATAGATGGGACACTCCGATACTCTGACTTTAAGCTTCTGTGTCTCAGGCTGCGTCCAAGTGTCGCCGTCGGACGATCCGTCTTGCCGAGTTGTTTTTCCCAGTGAGAAAGAGATTTTTTCGATCATTCCGACACCCTATGAAGGCATCTTTACTCAGCGTTCTCCCTCTCCTGGACAGGTTGTTTAACAGGTCGAGGGTGTTTAATAAGCAGCAGACAACTGAATTTATTTATTTTTTTACAGAACACCGACCGACCGCTGCATGCCAGATATGCAAAGAGACATTTTGTGGCGTTTCTTAAAGAGTACCATATCCTTTTACCACTAAACGTGCCAACTGTGCTGGCAAGCAGTCAGAGGAGGAACGGGAAGCTGCTGCTTAAATTAGTCGGTCGCTAATTTACGGGCCCCACCCAGTTTTTTTCATCGTCAAAGTGCCATCACGGACGGAGTCCAGTACCAGGGCTAGTTTCAACCTATCACTCAAATTAGCAAAGGCCAGCAAGCCTCTGTCTGAAGGCGAGCTTTTAAAGGAATGTATGGTGGAGGCCTGAGGCGAATCAGCCTATCACGCAAGACGGCGGCTCCTTTTTTTCTCTTATGACGTCCATCCATCTGCTCCTGGTCCGGCCCTTCTGTCCAATTTCAGAACCCTAAAATGTGTCGCCCACCCCTGGATTAAGCGGTGACGAGCGAACAGAGCGAACACTGCTCCTATAACGACGGCTCAGACGGAAACCCGTACGGGTTCAGCCTTCTCGCCGAGATTTTATTGGCCTCAACATTCTCAAATTTCATATAGAGCTCCTGTATTTTCAGTCTGTCTCTCCGCTGGCAGCCCTTTCATTCTTGAAACTGGCGAATCGTTTCATCGTCAGCATCGCGTTGGGAGTGTAACAAAATTATCTCGGCAGCAACACCTAGTTATGGCGCAGCCTAACGTGGCCTGTGCTGTTGCCAAATCCTTCGTCTTTCACCACAAACGTCACGTTCCTTCCAGATCATCGTGCATCAATCAACTTCTACGTTCGGCTGACGTTTGTTTGAGGCCATCCCTCCCTCCTCCCTCTTTTGTCCCAACTTTTGTCTCTATGCTGTGTTTAATATACAGCGATATTAAATGTTTATGGAAATATGATTGTTATTTATAAGGACAGTGCTTGTCTGGACTTTGTTTCAGGTCTGGGGTTTAAGCCATACCCTGTTGTTGCACCACCGGGCATCCGCGGTGCCAGTCAGAGCCAATGCACCCGTATGAAGCATGCCAAGATACAAAGTGGCATACACAGGCACAAATCGGTGTTCAAGACACAATGGGATGGTGTTGCGCTCTAAAAAGGTAAACCAAAGAGATAAACCAACAAACTTTGGCTGAGATGGATTTCTCAATCTCTACTCAACGAACGAAGAAGTATTTTCCAGTTCTCACTTTGCTCGATGACTTTTGTTTTTTTTTTGTTTTTTTTTTACCGATCACAGAAAATATTTTCCTTCATTTGAAGATATATGAAAAATAAAAACTCACTTCACTCTCATCAGCTCGCAACGTGAAATGTTTAGTTTGCTCCGTTTGCATTTACCACAAGGATCAAGCTGTTAAAGAATGGATTGGCTTTACAGCAGAAGATGGCACAATTCAAACTGGCATTTGGGCAGCCAAGATGGCCGCATACGTGCCAGTTGCCCCAGTGGTCGTGACCATGATGCCATTCCAGGCTTAAAAGGTCCGACCCCTGGCCCAATCAGTCTCTAAGCTCTGTGGGGGTGAAGCAGGAGTCTAGTCCTCAGAGAAAGAGCCATCGGTGTGCTTACTGCCAGCTGTGGTCATGGACTTTGGGTCATGACCTAAATAATAAGGTTTCGGGCACAAGTGGGTTGCTGGGCTCACCTTCCATGTATTTAATCAGTTCTAGGATCTCCTGATCATCGTATCCAGGAGGAACCAGGTTGTTCGGGCGTGTCACAAGGACACCCACCTTATCAGGGGTATTGTATGCCCATTACCCACTGTATTTAAGCCAGGGTGCTTTAAAGGTCGCTGTAAAACCCCCGTCTGTCACTTCCTGGTAGAACTTAAAGTTGATTTGGAGCGCTTCACGTCTGCTGGTCGTCACCTTCCAGGATTTGCTCTTGCTTTGTAGAAATACGTCCGGATTTGGTCTTTCACGTCGCTGAAGTTCTGCCCCACTCGGTCCAACGCCGTCATTAGCGCTCCACCGGCTTTAGCGAAAGATGTGCTTACCACGATTAAAATATTAATCTGCAACAAATAATCCACCGAAAGAGAATAAAGATGGTCATTATTTTATTATTTTTTTTTCGTTTCGTAAAGCTGAGGGACAAAAACATTCATTTTGTTCCTAGGCTAAGGCAGGATCAGCTCGGAGATAATTAAATCCGAAGGGCGACGGCTGATAAAGGGAAGGATTAATTTATTAGCTGTAAAATTGGAATTTTTTTTTCCCCACTGAGGAATTTTATTGCCGTGCAGAATGCGGATTTTTTTTTTCCTGGGTAATGGAAAGGGTGTGAAGTAGCCAGGAGAGGCGTCTTTATACTTACAGTGTGCTTGTGATGAATTGTGAGTCAATTCGTAGGTAATTCATTGTTTTTTTTTAAATTCATTTTCATTTATTGTCTAGATTATTTATATATGTATATATATATATATAAAATACACTTGGTTATTGGTTACCTTGTTACTTATTTATCAGTTCAAAAGTACATAAACCTCTAGGGTTGCCAGGTAATCTCATTTTCGATTCCTAACCGACGGGACGATCCCCAGGTGTGAGTGGACTCCCTGTTCTCTTTAAAGAACAGGAATCACAGGAACCTTCATAACGTCTTTGTGGGCGCGTCTCAAGGCAGGGGCAAAAGGGATTTGTGAGGAGCTGCTGATGCTCATCGGGCTGCAGAAGGTTAAAAAGCCACCCATAAAGAGTCAGGACGAGTCTTTCTAGAAGACTGAGTGGTCATCCAACAAAGAGCAATCGGAGAGGTAACAAAGGAACCCAGGGTAACCTCTAAGCAACCAAAGGTCTCTCACACTGGGTCA
>JAUZST010014403.1:0-10376 GCA_034779995.1 Parotocinclus haroldoi
TAATAACAATAATAATCATAATAATAATTAGAATAATAATAATAATAATAATAATAATAGTAATAATAATAGTAATAATAATAATAATAACAATAATAATAGTAGTAATCATAGCAATAATAATAATAATCATATTAATAATAACAATAATAATCATAGTAATAATAATAATAATAATAATAATAGTAATAATAATAATAATAATAACAACAACAATAATATTCATAGTAATAGAATAATAATAATAATCATAATAATAACAATAATAATCATATTCATAATTAGAAGAATAATAATAAGAATAATAATAGTAATAATAACAATCATAATAATAATAATAATAATTATATTAAAAGTAACAGTAATAATAATATAAATAGTATTAATCATAATAATAATAATTATAATAATAATCATAATAATAATAACAATAATAGTAATAATAATAATAATAATCATAATAATAATAATAATCATCATCATCATCATAATAATAATTGAGAACGAAAAAAAGTACAATAATAATAATAATAATAGTAATAATAATAATAATAATAGTAATAATAATAATCATCATCATCATAATAATCATAATCATAATAATCATAATTATCAAAATAATAATAATCATAACAACAATAATAATCATAGTAATAATAATAATAATAGTAATCATAATACTAAAAATAACAACAATAATAATAATAATAATAATAATATAATAACAACAATCATCATCCTCATCATCATAAAAATAATAATAATAATTATTATTATTATAGGTGTATTCCTATGGCTAAGATTAATAAATAATAATATCAATAATAGTAATAATAATAGTAGTAGTGGTAGGGAAAATAATAATATTATTATTATTATAATTATAGCAATAATAGTAATCATAATAATAATTATTATATTATTATAAATACTATTAATATATATATAAATATTATTATTATTATAGGCGCATTTATATTACTAATAATAACAAATTCTAATACTCATAATAGTAGTAATAATAATAGTATTATACGAAATAATAATATTCATTTAAATAATAATCATCGTCATCATTTTAAGAAGAACAAATGGAATTACTTGCTGTTATTATTACTGTTGGTTATTATAGTAATATAAATTAAAAAATAGTCATAAAATACTGTAAAAAGAACCTGTAAATAATAGTTTGAAAACGATATATGAATAATAATTTTGTTGCTATTATTATTATTATTATTATTGATATTGATAGGCGGTCGGAATTATGATATTAGCAACTATAACAATAATAGCGAGGATAACATAAACACGTCTTGATTTGACGTGTTTCGGCAAATCCCCCCCCCAAAACGTCATGAGGGAGAGGACCAAGAACAGTGGGGCGAGATCAGGAGATCTTCTGGAGAGAGGGAACGCCGGTCTCAAAGTCCCGGTTCTTCAGTCCAGGTTCTCCAACCTTGTAAGATCTCAAAGGAGAAGCAGGCGTGCTGTTTTATCGGCCGGACAGCGGTTTAAATGGTTTAATTGCCGATTGTGATCGATCATCGTGGCGACTGCTACGGCTTTCGTTAGTGGCGGTTCGCGCATGCGCCGCGCTCTGAGGCGATTTCGAGAGTGAGTCTCACAGCAAACATGAAGGCGATTTAAAGGGTTTTGGTTCGACAATAAATCCAATAAAAATATATATAGTAATATATTTAAAAAAAGACGCTTCAATGTGTTTTTTTTTAATCACGTGGGACTTTTTTAGAACCGAAAAACACGACTGACAGTTGTCAGAGTTGTTTGAAAGGCTTCGCGCATGCGCCGCGCTCTGAGGCGATTTCTAGAGTGAGTCTCACAGCAAACATGAAGGCGATTTAAAGGGTTTTGGTTCGACAATAAATCCAATAAAAAATATATAGTAATATATTTAAAAAAAAGACGCTTCAATGTGTTTTTTTAAATCACGTGGGACTTTTTAAGAACCGAAAAACACGACTGACGGATGTCAGAGTTGTTTGAAAGGCTTCGCGCATGCGCCGCGCTCTGAGGCGATTCTGAGGCGGCGGGCGGAAAACCAACGTTTGGTTTAAAAAAAAAAAAAAAACCGGTCAAAGTCGGTCATAAAAGAAGAAACGCGCTTTGAGACGGTAAGTTTAATGTCGTGTGTGTGGTATTCAAAGCAGAAAGCGGTCCCACGCCTATTTTAATCGGTGCGAAGAGCAGCGCGAGCGTTCGTGATTTAAACACAGACGTCCAAGGCCAATCGGCGCCAATTAAGCTTGATGTCTTCATTTGGAGCTCGAGCTCCAAGCCCCAAGCTCCCCAAAGGACTTTCTTTCTCCCCCCCGTCTTCTGTTCCCTGGCATTGGGAGATCTCGTTTCTTTTTATTTATTGATTTAATTTGTGGAGTTCTTTCTTTCTTCCCCCCCCAATCCACCGGTCTTCCCGGCACCCTCAACAGTCCAGGGTCTTCATCCTCAGGTCCTTCTCAAAACTTCAAGATCTACAAACGTCCCAAAAAAAACCCAAACAAACCCCCCAATGGAACCCCTGCCCAACGTTTCGTTCATTATTTTTTATTCTGTTTTGTTTTTTTATTTTTCCCAATTCGCGTCCCAAACGCTTAAAGATGATTCAGCACCCGTAAAAAAAAAAGTTCCCTAAATGCTGACCAATGTTTTGCGTTTTTTCAATGAATATTGTTGTCCTGTTCTTTGTGTACGTTGCAAATAAAATTCGGGCGACGTGGAAAAATGGCGTCCAAAACGCGGACGAATTGTTTTCTCCAAAAAAAAAAAAAAAAACCCCAAACAAAACCATCGTTTTTTTTTCCTGTCTGGATTCCAGACATTCTTGGGTTAATTGGCGATGCCAATAAGACAAACTTGCTCACAACGCGGACGGATTTTGAAAAAAAAAAGGCTTATTTTTAAATGTTTTTTTTTTTGGTCTGCATTACAAACGTCAAGCTAAATTCTTGCTTTAGCTCCACTGCTTATTAAAAAATGAGGGCGTATTTCATTCTGGGACGTTTCATTTTTTTGGTTTTTGACAACAGTAGAAACGGGGGCACCGATAAACCACGCGAGGAATTAAGAGTGAAACTGTTTACGTATCGCTTTTCCCTTTTCCTTTCCCCGTTTTTCACACGTTTAACGATTTTAGAAAACAGTCCGAACCGGCAAAACCATTCATTTAGCCTGTTGTTGCACCGCGTGCGCGCGCGCATGTGTGTGTGTGTGTGTGTGTGTGTGTGTGTGTGTGTGTGTGTGTGTGATCAAACCAGTTTAATTAGTTTGTTTGCGTCACAAACTTCCCCCCCAAAAATGTCAACGAATCCAAAAACGGTTTGCTTATTTGCGTTTTTTTTTTAAACTTTTACGGTCGTTCGCCTTCACGAGAAAAGCTTAAATGGTGACGAATTTTCTGGGTTTTTTTTAACGGGGTTCATCCACCCAAACCCACCCCCCCAAATTTACTCAATGTAGCCAGTCATTTAGACTAATTTCATGGGTTTTTTCTTCTTTTTGTTTTTTTTTTTTGGACAGGGGGGCATCCCAAACGCCTAGTAACTGGTGGAACCAAAAAAAACCAAAAAAAAAAAACCAACCCGTCAAACGGTTCAACCGTCCAAAAAAAACCTGTTACTTATTACAAATAACGCCAATTTTAATTAATCGGCTCGTGCCCCCCTATTTAAAAAAAAAAAAAAAAACGTCTTTGACCCCGTCATCCCGCTCTGTGGCTACGTAAATATGATCTCGCGCTCGGAATTGGCCACGGTTTTTAAAACAAAACAAAACAATTAGTTTCCAATTTATTCGCTAATTTTAGGGAAGGAAGAGAGTTGGGGTTGGAGGGTTGGTGGTGGTGGGCGGTGGGTGGTTATGAGGACCCACGCGCCTTCCTTTGAAGACGGCACGCGCCCCATTAAGACGGTGCCACCATGATCAATAGGCCGATAAGGCGGGAACAATGAAGGATATTACGGGGGGGGGGGGAGCTATTGTTATTTTTTTATTCTTTTATTCATGCTAATTCGAAGCCGCCGTGATTTCGTGTCGAGCACGCGACAACGCTTGGGGCCAAAAAGAAAAGAAAAAAGAAAACAACCCCCGTCCACCGGAAAATGAATGAGTCTCATATCCAAACTCGGCACGAGCCCCATCCCTTTCTCAACGCCTGAGGCGGCGGACGCCCCGTTGTTGTTTTTTTTTTTTTTTTTGAAGCAATAAACGCCAAGAGCGAGCCAATAAGCGGTCCGAGCTGCTCGTGCTGTCGGGTTTGATATTGTTTTTTTTTTATTTTTTGTATTTTATTTAGGAAAATGGGTACATTTTATATAAATATATCTGTATGCTCAATAAAGCCAAGAGTCCATTGGTTTAAAAAAAAAGAAAGAAAGAAAGAAAGAAAGAGGAAAAGAAAAAAAGAAAAAGACCAGAAGGATGATGGACCAGCGTAAATTTTTTTTTTTTTTCCCCTTTCGGTTGGGGCGACCAAGAACTTTAGGACCTACTTACCCTGTGGGCGTTTAAAAAAAAAAAGAAGTCCAAGGTCCGTGTCCGTCCGCTTTTGTTTTAACACCCCACACCGGAAAGGAACCCCTTCTCCCCCCCCCCCCCAAAAACCCCAACAAAACGATGAAGGATATCCGTTTTTTTGTGTTTTTTTGTTTTTTTTTTTGGAAATGGTCCCGGTCAGTCGACGTCCAGGTCCAGGTCCAGGTCCAAATCCAGGTCCTGGCCCTTTCCCGTACGGTTCGACCCGTCGGCCTGTCCTAGGGGGTCGTCGGCGTGCCTGGTCGCTCGGTGGCAGCCCTGCTTGTGCTGCTGGGGCACCATGAAGCCCAGGGGCTGGGTGACGGGGCAGAGCGAGAAGCGGGCCGCCCTCGGCCTCGGGCTCGACTCGGCCAGCAGGCTCTCCACGCTGAACGGCCCCAGCTTGCGCGAGGCCTCGGGCCCACCGGCCGGGTCCGGGTCCGGGGCCGGGTGCGGGTCGGCGGCCTGCGAGGCGTCGCTGTCCGAGCCGGGCGTGTAGAGCAGGTCCGCCGGGAGCTTGTCGAGGTCGGACTCGAGCAGCTTGCGCTCCTGCTTGCGCTTCTTCTTCTCCAGGCGCTGGAGCTCGCGCCGGGCGATCTCCTCGGGCTCCATGGGCTCGCCGCTGCACGTGGTCGGGTGAGAGTTGTGGGCCGGACGGCCCGGCCCCTTCTTCGTGTTCTCCTTCTTCCTCCACTTGGCTCGCCGGTTTTGGAACCAGACCTGGACGGACAGAGCGACACGCAAAAGCTCAGCCTTCTCACACACCCGACCGGGTCTCCGGGCGGGCAGGGGGAGCCCGAAAGGAGGAGGTTGGGGATTTAAAAAAAAAAAAAAAAAATGTAAAAAAAAACCAAAACCACCAACACGCTCGGGCACGACGCGAAACAAAAAGAAAGAAAACCCCCAAAGAGCCACAGACTTCAAAGCTTTTGATCTTACAGCCTTCGTTTACCTGCACGCGCGACTCGATGAGGTCCAGCCGGAGCGCGAGCGCCTCGCGCATGAACACGTCCGGGTAGTGGCTCTCGCTGAAGGCTTTTTCGAGCTCCTCCAGCTGCCAGCCGGTGAAGTTGGTGCGGGTGCGTCTCCTCTTGCAGCCCGGACTCTCTTTCTCGTGCTCGCCGGCGTCTGGAAGATCAAAGGAACGAAAAAAAAAAAAAGGGGGGGGGGGGGGATCAAAGGAACGAAGCGCCGAAGTTTCCCCGACGCGAGAACCCACGAAGGCACTCACCGGAAAGTTTGTACGCCTGCGCGTCGCCGTTCAGGCCAGCGCAGCCGGGCGCGAGCAGGGCCCCGGGGCTGAGCGCGCTGGCGGCGCGCGCTCCGTTCAGCAATCCGTCGATGGTGAAGCGAGCGGGTTGCGCGCGCTGCCCGGGCAGCTCGTAGACGTGGCGATGGTGCGCGAGGTGCTGATGGTGATAGGGGAAGGTCACGCCGACCATCGCGCCGTACTGCGCGCGCGGCTGCTCGAGCATCCTGCCGTCCATCATCCTTCCCTTCAGAGGAGCCCGGGGGCTGGCGGCATGCTTCGCCCTCGCGAGCGAGGAGGCGGAATGGACCGGCGAGGAGCGGGGGCGGGGGCGGCGGGGGGGGGTGGGGAGTCTCTCCGAAACGATGAGCCTCCGCGAGCGGCCCCAATCCGGGACCAATGAGAGGCTGCTGACGTCAGGTGCCCAAACGACGGAAGCCTACCTGACGTAAACAATGGCTCCTCGTGTCGGAACAGACCGGGGGGCGTGGCCAAGCAAAAAATCAACAACCTGACTGTGAAGAACAATTTTTTTCTTTCTCTTATTCTTTCTTTCCCTCTGGCCTTTACAGCGTCACGTCATCACGTCATCACGTCACGTGACTCTCACGAGCTCTCATCTGTTTGGAAACGTGAGGCCGAAAGCTAAAGTTTCTCTTCCCGGCCAGCAGGGGTCGCCCCGTTTTACTCGTACTAGTTTTTAACGTGTTTTTTTTTTTTCTTGTTCTTAAACGAGTTCTTAATTATTATAATAATTACGTATAATGATAATAATAAAAGAATAATTACTATAAAACTACTGGTACTAATAATAACGATATAAATATAATAATAATAATGAGAATAATATTGAAATAATATTTTAATAATATAATAAAATAATTATTATAAAACTACTGCTACTAATAATAATATAAATATAATAATAATGTAAAAATAATATTTTAATATAATAATAATATTAATAAAACAAAAAAACTAATAATAATAACAATATAATAATAATAATAATATTTTAGTAATATAATAATAATAATAAAACAATCATAATTATTATAAAACTACTACTACTAATAATAATATAATAATAATAATAATAATGTAAAAATAATTTTTAAATATTATGATAATAATAATAATAATAAAACAAAAAATAAAACTACTACTACTAATAATAACAATATAATAATAATAATAATAATAATAATAATAATAGTAATAATAAAACAAAAAATAAAACTACTACTACTAATAATAATATAATAATAATAATAATAATGTAAAAATAATATTTTAATATAATAATAATAATAATAATAATAATAAAACAAAAAAATACAGACAAAAATACCGATAATAATAATCATCATATTATTATAAACCTAGTACGAAAAATTACGAGAATAATAATAAATAAAAAAAATATTGCATTGGTAATAACAACAATAACGAATAAAAACAAATAATAATAATCTTACCTATTTTTATATTATTGCCTTTTTAAAAAAAAATGAAAGTTGGAGAAATTAAAAACAAAAACCCATTCAGGACTACGATTGTTTTTTGTTTCTGCCAGCAGATGTCGCTAGGTTTGTGCTCACACTAGTTTTCTGTCATTCTGTCATTTTTAAAAAATATTAAATAATCGTCTCGTCTCGTCTCGTCGTGATGTAATACATCCTCCTCCTTTTTCACCCCATGCTTGTTAGCTCATTAACATGCAAATAGTTTAATTAATGTTATTACGCAGAAGCACATAATCCGTTGGGCACTTGACCCTGCGCTCTGTCGAGCCGGCCGCCTCTCTGCATTTTAATGCCCCCTCCTCCTCCTCCTCCTCCCCTCCCCCTGTCCAGTGTGTGTGTGTGTGTGTGTGTGATGTCTCTCTTTCAGAAGGCTACACATTAAACCAAAAACATTTCATTCTGTTTTTCTTCCCCTGTCCAGCCTTGTGCCCTGTGATGGACCGCTGCCCTGTCCAGGGTTTGGGTCCAGCCTTGTGCCCTGTGATGGACCCTTTATTTATGATATTTGATAGATCCGGAATTAATGTTTATCATAATTAATTAGATCATTTATAGATAAGAAATAGATAAACAGTCTAGAAAAAGTCAAGATAATTGATAGATAATTAATAAATACAATACGGAAATTTTAGAGATAATTGATAGATAATTCATAAATAAAAATGGAAATTTTAAAGATAATTGATAGATAATTAATAAATAAAAACGGGAATTTTAGAGATAATTTATAAATAATTAATAAATAAAAATGGAAATTTTAGAGATAATTGATAGATAATTAATAAATAAAAAATAGGAATTTTAGAGATAATTGATAGATAATTAATAAATACAATACGGAAATTTTAGAGATAATTAATAGATAATTAATAAATAAATGTTGGAAATTTTAGAGATCATTTATAAATAATTAATAAATAAAAATGGAAATTTTAGAGATAATTGATAGATAATTAATAAATAAAAAATGGGAATTTTAGAGATAATTGATAGATTATTAATAAATAAAAAACGAGAATTTTAGAGATAATTAATAAATAAAAAATGGAAATTTTAGAGATAATTGATAAATAATGAATAAATAAAAAATGGAAATTTTAGAGATAAATGATAGATAATTAATAAATAAAAAATGGGAATTTTAGAGATAATTTATAAATAATTAATAAATAAAAAACGGGAATTTTAGAGATAATTGATAAATAATTAATCAATAAAAAATAGAAATTTTAGAGATAACTTAAAAATTATTAATAAATAAAAAATGGAAATTTTAGAGATAATTGATAGATAATTAATAAATAAAAAATGGATATTTTAGAGATAATTAATAAATAAAAATGGAAATTTTAGAGATAATTAATAAATAATAAATGGAAATTTTAGAGATAATTGATAGATAATGAATAAATAAAAAACGGGAATTTTAGAGATAATTAATAAATAATAAATGGAAATTTTAGAGATAATTGATAGATAATTAATAAATAATAAATGGAAATTTTAGAGATAATTGATAGATAATTAATAAATAAAAAATGGAAATTTTAGAGATAATTGATAGATAATTAATAAATAAAAAATGGAAATTTTAGTGATAATTAATAAATAATAAATGGAAATTTTAGAGATAATTGATAGATAATTAATAAATAAAAAACGGGAATTTTAGAGATAATTGATAGATAATTAATAGATAAAAAATGGACAGATCTTTTAAAGTTTTTAAAATGATGAATCATGAGATAATTAATTACATTCCAAAAGATTTTTGTTAGAAGGTTTGTACCTCTCTTCCCTTTCCCCCCCCCCTCCAGTAGCCCCTCCTCTTTTTTCTCCCTGGACCCCGGGCCCGGGCCGAGTCGAATTAAAAGGGGGTCCGCGTCCTAAATCTGGTCATATGTATGCAGGAGGTCTGCCGGGGGCACCCTACTCCCAAAGGTATCAATACTCCCCCCCCCCCCCCAAACCCACCCCTTTATTATTATAGGCTTCCTTTGTTATTAAATTTCCTCTAAAGAGAAGAACACGCCCACATCTCCCCCGCCCCCCCCAGAGGTTCAGAGAGTCAGAAATAAGTTTAGTTTTGTGTTTTTTTTAATTAAGGGCCTGATACGGAGGCACGGCGGGTCCTTAATGACTCAATTAAGGCGACGCCACTTAATTACGAGCTATCAGAAGACTCGATAATTAGAGAGCGACGCGCGAACCAAGCGTACGAACGCCAGAGCAATTAGCGAACGAAAGGCTTTTTTTTTTTCTTTTTCTTTCTTCCTTTCTTTTACTCTGGATTCAAGTCAAGAAGAAATAATAATTATTTAAAAAAAAAAAAAAAAAGAAAAGAAAGCGTTTAAAAATAATCCGTCCATTTCCCGCCTCCCTGTTATCGCCATGGCGACTCAAAAAGAAAAACATCCTGGATAGTTTTGTAATTCATTCCTGATTATGTTTTTTTTTTTTTTTTAAGATACAAAAAAAAATACAAAAATTCCTGTCCAAATTAATTTTTTTTTTTTATTTTTTTTTTTAAGACCCCAGTCCCAGTCCCGGTCCCAGTCCCAGTCCCAGTCCCGGACGTTTTTAATAGAGCTCTAATTTCAGAGCTTCAAATTAGCAAATGCTTGGCAGGACTCGTTAATAAAAAAAACATTTTTTTTAAAAGGTGCTGGACGTCCCCACGTCTCCCCCCCCCCCTCCCCCGTGCCTGTCTCTCATCCCCCCGCCGGCGGAACTAATTTACTCGACTCCCGAGGGAAATAGGACGGGCAGATTAGCATATCCGGCCTGGTGATTTAGCATTAGCGGTCGTGGTGGTGTGGGTGTTCCAACAAAAAATAAAGAAAGAAAGAAAGAAAGAAATAGTAATAAAATAAAACATCAGTTCTTAAGAGAAATGGCCTCCATTTTACAGATAAGCTCACGACCAGCAAAAGCAGCAACAAGGCTGAACAGCACAAACAACACCAGTTAGGCCAGTTTGAGAGATTGGGATGGGTTGCAGCACCCATAATAGCCCCCTGGGGGGGGGGGGGGGGGGGGGGGGGGGGGGGGGGGGGGGGGGGGGGGGGGGG
>JAUZST010014404.1:0-10624 GCA_034779995.1 Parotocinclus haroldoi
CACACACACACACACACACACACACACACACACACACACACACACACACACACACACACACACACACAAAAGGAGAAGTGTTTCTAAGGCGACTGCACAGCCAGTGTTAATCAATCCTAATACAGGGGAACATGAGCTAATGAGGCTTTCGCTTGATTTCTAATTGGCTTTTCTATCAGTGCAGCATTTTTACCCAGATGAAAGAGAGAGCGAGTTTTTGTCTGGCAGGGTCAAGATCATATTTCTCACTGAATACATTTTCAGTGGACATAAAAGCAAGAACAGAAAAGTCGGTGAAAGGTAGCAGGTGGGCTCACTGACATGAGGTGTGCTATTAAATATGAACATTTAAAAAATATAACTCATATATCATATTCCACAAGAACAAAACTACATGCTAAAAATATCAGGTGGTAAAACATATGAATATATGGAGCTCTGGGTCCGTGAGCCATGTTGAGCCAGTAATTTAGCTGCCACTCTCTTGTGACCATAAGCATAAAGTGCATCCTGTTGTAGTTTATATTGCCCAGTCATATGATTATATCATTCTGTTCAATGACAAATGCTTTTCTTTAGTATCAAATGTGTTGTATATATATATATACTTTTTAATATATATTTTATTATATATTCTTCTTATTAAAATACAAACAGATAATACAGAAAATAGGTATACAAAATAATAAAACGCAGTTTTCAGAGCAAAGTAGCATCTGCAGGCAAAAGTCAGTTTTGAAAATCGTCAATAAATCAATTAATATATTTAATTTTTTCCTTAGAACACCAGCCACATGCCATCAAGACAAAAACTGTCCTTTGTTCATAACCTCATGATAAATACATGTCCACACACCTGTTACGTCAAAGGTGTTGGAATGATCTCATTTTCACTTAAACACAATTTTAAAAATCGAAATATTCAAATTCATTTTAAGATTGGTTTTCTTATATTACGTACTTCTCAGTTAATCATGTTGTCATTGACCCAGTGTCTTGCAAAGTGCTTATTTTTAAAGATTATATCAAGGATTATATATCTTTAGAGAAGATAGCAATATTTGAATGTGCATTTACAGTTGTTTTGTTTTTACCTTATCCCTTTCCAGTTTTCCTCCTCTCTTGTTTCCTTGATTTATACAGTTCTTGTAATTTGTCATTTCTATTTGCTTGTAATGGCTTTGTGCCCTGAAGGGGAGGAACCTGTGCTTGTGTGCACTGTGAATGAGTGACACACTCTTACATGGGATTTGCAGAGGCCACCAAGCACTTCGGGTTAAAGCCTGCAGTACCACCCAGCGACCCTTCACTAGCAGCCATGTTGCAGATTAAAGGTGAACATCGGGGCAAATCAGTTATCAAGTCAGAATCACTGATCATCAGCTCTCCACCAGTTCTCTTATCTCGAGAGAATGGACACTTTTAGGAACTTTTTTCATTTGAAAAAAATCTATATTCAACTTGTATTTGTTTGTAAATGTTTGTCCAGTCCAGACGGTCTCAGTAACTTCACACAGTTCCTTCGCTGAAGAGAGTATTTTACAATAACATTAAAATTTCGTATCTTAAAATTTTCACCCATTTGGACAAGACTGTAACATCATAGGGATATTAATATTATTATCAGGGGACTGAAATTACTCCAGTTTCAATTAGTGTTAAGATTTTTTTCATTTTTTTTTTTTAATTTTCTATATAATAGTTAAGATCAGATCTTTAGAGAAATATGTGAATTGTACAGGAGTACATACTGCACATTGTGTAACATCTGACAAAATGTGGCATATTTTAGATAAAAATAGTAGACTAAAAATAGTAAGAATTTATTCCATCATGCATAACTTGAGAAAGTGAATTTGTAAAGTGAGTAAAAGTTAATCAGTGATATAAAAACTATATTTATACTAAACTATTTCAAATAGACATGGCACGTGCTACGTCACTGACTTCTTCATGAGGCCGAAAACACCACTGTTTCTTTGTCAGTAGCGGTTCTTCAGATGATCGTTACGTGGCTTGTCGCCCATAGTCCTGGTTTCTCTGAATTTGCCCACTGACGCTGGGGTATCCTGGTTCATTGTTGTCATTCTAATGCATCTCAAAGGTGTCTGATGGAGTTTAAATAAAGTGCAACCTGACCAAGTTTTACATAAAATATGGCAAACCAATGACTTGCTTTTTTACCCTTGTAAGAGCTATTGAAAGTTAATATTGAAGAGTCACTAAGATGTTCAATACAAACCATTTTACTGCCACCATTCTTCGAATGTGAACCTGTTAGTGGTGAGTGTGGCTGAAATAACAAAGATGACCAGTAAGATGTTCTTACATACTGTCACCATTACAAGATACTGGAATCATGTCAAAACCATAACCCATTCCATCGAATCAGTCTCCAGACTGGATGCATTCAACTTTTGACTTGCTTCTAAAAGAGAACCGGATGACAGCAACTTATTTTGAAGAAGTTATTACATAGACTCAGGTGGCCTTGTTTGCCTTTTTGAAGTCGAGATGACTGGGTGGCTGCACATTTCTAACATTTTTCGAATTTGGCCTACCCAGGCATCCCTATTTACTGTCCACATAAAATATGGTCTTTTAAAATGGGCAATAAAGCATCTTTTATGGCGGAATCATCCCAACCCCTACAGTGAGAATGCCGCATTGACTTTCCAAATGAAGCTTGCTGGAGTCTTGAGGCTGGCTCACTGACTCAGAATAATATAGCAGGATGAATCCATGGTTGTGCACGAGGTCAGGCTGAACGGGTTTAGAGTAAAAATAAAACTAAGAGCACAAATAATTGTAACTAAGTATGAGTTCCAACACATCATGTGCTGGTTAATCAGTTACAGAACCGACATTTTATTTGTTTTCTCAACATTTTGTGTATTGTTTGTTCAGAGCAAAAGGCTATCTCTGACATGCAAGGCTTACTTCTAGTAAAACCCCATTAAGTAGCAATAATTCATGGAGCTGCTGGTCATAATTCCTAGAGGAAGTTTAGACATTGTATGTTGTTGTTGTTATTGTGAGATGGGATGTGGTTTTGTTGTTGTTGTGCAGTGCCCTGTTCTCCAAACATAGCCATGTGAATTTCTGCCATTAAAAACAAACAAAAAAAAAACAACGTTTTGTCTCTTTTGTCTCTTTGCAGAAGACCCAGGATCATTTTAAAACATTCAGGTAATGTTGTGCAAACCTGAGCTGAACAACGGTGTTTGAGAGGAGCAATGATATTTTTTATGCTGTTTATCCAGTAACACCATTTCTATTGAGGGTGTTCGTTCCTAACGATAGTAGCAACAGCTCTGAATATTTTAATCGTTTAAATTCAAATTCCACTAATGTCTTTGAAAATGCTTTGTAACTTTATAAAACATATCTTTAAACATTTAAACATATCTGAAAATGACTTTGACGGGGACTTGGTTCACTTGGATAGATCTTGTTTTGTACAATGCTTTTGGACAGTCTTTGGGCCCTTGTACTAAAATAAAATTTGGATTTGAGGATTTGAGGATTTTCTGCCAATCTTCTTTACAGATCCTCTCAATATCTATCAGGTTGGATGAGGCCATCACTTCATCACCATCATTTTACTTAATTGGGTGCGCCAGCCAACTCTGGGATGAATCCTGGTTGTTTCAAACTACCAAGAATTTTGGAGGCCACTGTGTGCTTTGACAATTTTAGTGCAACAGAAATGTTATCATAGCCTTAAGTCTGTGCTGCCACACAATCATCACTGACTCTATAGGCACTTCTTATGTTCTGATATGTTTTGTTAGCTGTGAGACTTTATATAGACAGACCTTTGTTTCCAAATCCTATCCAAACAACTGAATGTACCAAAGGTGGACTCCAGTCAAGGTGTTGAAACAGCTAGGAAACCTATCATGTGAAATGGGATGTCTCCAGAGCTAAATTGTGTCATAGCAAGGAGTCTAAACACTTACTGTATGTTCATGCAAAATGTAGTTTTCTAAAATGTGAAAACAGGCTCTTCTCGCAAAAATTCAAAATGGATTTAATGCTTTGCCTAAAAACTATACTTTACTGGTCTATTAGACAGCGCTTTGCAAAACTAAGCTAATTTTTTAAAATGACCAGTGTTTTAAAACTTTTAAAATTTGCATACCATAATTGGGTAGTCTGTTTGGGTGAAATTGATTCAACATGCAAAGCGTTACGATATTTAAATGACACCAAAGACGAAGTTTGAGGGACAGCTTTTAGTGCTTCTCTAAAGGGAAATAAACTAGGTAGATTTTCTGTGCTTTTCATCATTCTTGGGCTTTTTTTTAATGGATACTTGTCAAAAACAAATTTTAAAAGCAACCTTTTATTTAGAATATCAATGTAATTTATTTGAGAAGTGAAAGTGTATTTTTTGTTCATTAAATAAATTGAGGGAAGACTTTTGCTTTAATATACTACTCACAAAAATTAGGGGATATTTTAAAATGAGAAAATATCCCCTAATGTTTGTGAGAATTGTATGTCTGGTGCAGGCGCTTCTCACCGGGGCTGGTGTTGAGCTGGTTGCGGTTGAAGAGTATTTGTATTTTTTAAAGTGAGATTTTGGAGAAATCTTGGAGAAGTTTCACTTCTGAAAGGGTATAGATTTTTTTGGTTTCATATGGCTGTGTCTGTCCTTGGGAGAAGCTCCTGCTTTTGTCAGAGCCCCTCACAAATTTCCAAAATGTCAATTAAATGAATTTATATAATAATTAATAATGAATTCTCTCACTTTCTATTGGGTATTGAGTGCAGATAAAGTAGGGAAACCCTTTTTTATTTTAACACAAGGCCATAACAAAATATAAAAAGGGTTGGGGTGTCTGAATATTTTCTGGACACATCATCTGAACCAATAACCTTTATAACGAATCATTATCTGAAATACAACAGTAAATGGCATTCCAAATGGTTTGATTCCCCTACCTACATCTTCCACTGTTTACTTCCACATTTATTAAGTAATGTCTATTTTAATGTTCTGGTTTTAGACTCTAATAGAAACACATCGTTAGGCAAAAATGATCAAATAACAAGCAGGTAAAAGAACCAGTCAGAAAGTTCCCTGTGCCACTGTATCAGTCTGATATCACTGAAAATAGGCAGTTGGCTATGCATGAACCAGATAGTGGTTTCAAATAACAGATATTGGATTCCATTACTCTAACTCTACTCTACTTCCCCGTAACAAGGTGCCAACTTATATCGGACTCTAACTGTTATTGGAACACCAGACTTTTTGAAGTCATGAGCTTAGATGTTCATAAACATTTTTCCAGTCATTCTGTCTATAATTAATCAATGGGTTTAATATAGACATGAAAGTACATTTGTTTGTGTGTTTTATTAGTTCCATTGACTGTTTGTCTGTTGTTATTACTTGGATGACGATCAGACCCAACGTTACGAGAAAGTCATGTTCACAAACCTTTTTTTTATTGCAACCTTATAAAAAATGAAAATCCTGCATGTACATAACTCACACCACATGTATCATTATTACTTCATCAAAAAAGGAAAGGTTAACTACTTTTAATGCAGAGATGCAGCAAGAACTTTGGGGCTTTGTAATGATACACTAAATTTAATGCAGCCATCTGCTAGATTTCATTTTCTAGATCTGCTAGATTTTTTTACTAATCCATGTTTGCTTTGGATGGCTGATCATTTTTATTAGATACAGAAACACAAATGTCATACAACTTATGAGATTTGCTGGGGATTTGCATGTCTTTTCCTGCTATAACCTCTCCAAGATGGAGTCAGGCCTAAAAATGCCATTCATAAGAAAAATATAGCAACGTAGAAAGAGCCCAAGCAAGTTTGAAATAGACAAACACAGTTTGTTTAATGTGATTTCAGTACATTTTTTTATATGCTTAATAATATTTTCTTACCATTTACAAAAAAAGTATACATTTTTACATAGTACCTGAACATGTCAAGATATACAGTGACAACCACGGTTTTGTTAACACACATTCAAAATCTAACCCAAATAATGGCCTATAAGCCTGCCATTAGCTAGAATTTCTCAGAGTTAGATATACATCATTCATTTATTCATTATCTTCCGCTTAATCCATACGAGATCGTGGGTTAGCAGGTGCCCACCTGGAGACTCTGGCACAAGGGCAGGAACAACCCTAGATGGTGTGCCAATCCATGGTAGGAAACACACACCCAGTCATGCACACAGTCACACACTAAGGGATACTTTAGAGACACCAGTTAACCTAACATGCATGTCTTTGGACTGTGGGAGGAAACCGGAGTACACAAAGTAAACCAACGCAGACACGGGAGGACATGCAGACTCCACACAGAAAGGTCCCAGGCGTAATTATTAGGAATTAAGTAATGCATTCTTTAGTCTCTCACTTTACAGAATACCAAAACAGCCATGATTTAACCTACTGTAACTAACATTAACACTTAGCTAATAGGGCACGATCCAGCTATTTCTTAGCTATTCAGTAGGAGCTAATAACTATGGTTTGAGGTTGTATTTGAGGAAATATATACTAATACAAAACACTTCTTAACATCTCTATGGACAAATAAAAGAAGCACATTTAGATGGTAGATGTGAGCAGAATTTCAGAAGCTATGTTGATTTAATATTACATGCTTACTACTTTAAAAAGCAAACTATTTAAATTAAATTTAGAAGCTGAATATATCAAGATATACCATAGCATCCACGATTGCATATAAGCAACGTTAGCTCACAGCTAACAGGCCAGAAGCTGGCTAAAGAAGTAACAACAGCAATTAGCTTTTGCCCTGTGCTTAAATGAAACCAAATGAGAAGCTTTAATTTAATGAAGCTTTTAGGTTTGGGGGACAAAAATGTATTGCTGTTATATATTTGTATAGTTTAAACTAATTGCATTTGTTGTAATCTTTTTATTTAGATTTATTTATTCAAATTAGTAAAACTTTATTCCTAACTTGTTTAAAAGACCAGCATGTTTTCGTCCCTGGCATAGTCACCAATCATCCAATCACCAAACCAGCATATGTCTGCAAAACACAGCATAATCTGCTCTTTTTTAGCGGAGTTCCCTTTGCTTGCCTTCCCCAAATTAGAGCAGTTCAGTAGAGGCTAACCAATTAACCATTGCGAAGTTCAGGCGGACTTTAATGTTCAGGGTTAACATTTGTACCTTTCTTTCAACCTCGTTCATGTGGAATAAAATGTCCAGCCACATTTTCCCACTCATTAAAATTTGTGTGACTTTTTATGAGATCAAGTTCTAAAAAGTAAAATTAGCTCTAAAAACCCAGACTGCAATTTCCAACAGATCCAGTCGCCTGTAATAGGTAGGTCTTAATGGAAAGGGCTGTGAGCCATAAACTCTTCTATGTTATGGCTAAGGAAGAGAAGGAGCGTCACTGGGAGCAGGTTGGTTGGATTAGCAGACGGACCAGCAGTTATTTCACAGTAGCTGTGTTGTGCCGACCTAATCAGCCCTTAGGTCATTCTAATCAACCCCCAAGAAACACAGAGTGAGAAAGTGAGGAATTGATCATTTTTACTTCTCAGTAACGTCAGATTTAGTGCATGACAATTGCCCCAAAGCTCTTTACTTTTCCACTATTAAATGCTATGTCAGGAAATAAAAAGTAACAGCTCAGCTCAAACCTTCCTATATTCCTAATCTTGGTTTCTGTAATGACCCCCGCCTCCCCCCGTAACTTTGTGTAGATGGGACGCTCAGATAAGCCAGGCTGAAATTCCTGTCTGGGGGTTCTTGCGAGTGACCTGGGTGGCAAAAAGGAGACTCAATGAAAATCACTCAGCACTAAATTCAATACGGTGCTTTAAACTGTCTCATTGCCTTTTTCCTTTCTTCCTGTTCCCATTTTCCTTTCTTCCTTAGAACCAAAAGGTTCAAATGACCCGAAAGAAATGAAACATTTTATCCTTATCATTCATGTGCTTTCAACTGTTGGTAGCCTGACTACCGCCATGTACAAAGCCTACAGAACAAAAATCCAGTTAATACTAATTAATGAGCAATGCGATTAGCTTTAAGAATTACATGACAAATGTGGCTTAGGCAAATCCTATTTCTTAGAAAATACAAAGGGTTGGAAAGGTCACTTTCTCAGTCGTGTTTGCTCATTATATAGCACAGTACTATTAGACACCTACTAAATGCTCAGTTTGAAATGAATCGAGAGGTACAGCATCTAACACTCTCCTTGCCAGTGAGTTATAGGGGCACAACTGCATAAAGAAGAAACCTGTCAAACACTAAAAATATTAATTGTTTTTAAAACTAAAGTGGACCTTACTCTGATACTTATACTAAATATTAATTTTAAAAATTAATACTAAGTATTAATTGCATTAATTTTGTTTACGCAGACATAAAGCCCTAGTTTTACTTTTACTTGGGAGTGTCATGCATGAACCACACGTAAAGCTGTAACCTGTTTGAGCACTGTATGGCATTTAAGCTGGACGCTCCAGTATTTTCCAGAATTTCAAGTCACACTCATTTGAGTATCTGTATCCGCAACCTGCGCATGCAACTGCACGCGGCATCCTTGCACCCATTCTGATGCGTCAAGTTTAAACCCCGATTAATTGATACCTTTGCTAGTTTAATTACTGTCTTTGCTTTATTGGTCTAATATGTATTTTGGTTAGTTTATACTGTTATAATTGGCTAACCAAAAACATAGCTTATGAGCTATCATTTCTTTTTCTGAAGGGTGTTTACTTTACTTTTAAATTGATCCCAGTGGTTATAACTTCATGCAATTAATGAACTGGCTTGCTGCTCAGGCTTTTGGAAAGAAGCTGGGGCATTATTGGAAATTTTGTGCCTGTAATGAAGTTGCGGAAAGTGGGTCTGGTCAAGTCCCTGGCAGACGCCTTATCCAGAGTGACTTACTACTGGATACTCCTTACTAAGGAGGATTCAATTAATTGGTCCAGGTAATATAAACAGGTAAACTAAAAAAATATTGATCTATAGTCAAATATTGGCCTTTTAAATACTGCAATTAAAACATTACATAAATTCAGTCAGACAGTTTGTGGATTTCTTAGACCCTTAGCAGAAGATATATTGTAAGCATAAACCGAAGCATTTTACTTAAAACCTGCCTGTTCATCAAACTGCTTTGCTGCAATGGTACATGGACATCTACTTCTAAATTACACTGCTCACAAAAATTAGGGGATATTTCCAAATGAATATGAAGCGACTAAAAAAAGAAGCATTTGATTTTATTTCGTTGAACAAGATCATCAGAAAAGCAAAGGAAAAGTCAAAGAAAGTTGTTCGATCACACAAATGAGATGCAATTGCAAGTGACATATTGTGATGTGTTGTGACATATTCATGTTGTAAACAGAAGCATGTGAAATTCACAGATCAGGGTGACTGGCGGACGACAAGGTATAGAAATGGTGAAATAAAGACAACTATTAGATAGTAAAGTTATGTATTTTTCAATAAATATAATCTATTTTGAAGGCCTCTGTGTTAAGCACTCTTGTGTCTATCCATTCTGGGACTCTTTTGGTTACTTCTGTTTCCCACTTGTTGCGTTACTTTAAATTAGTGTTCCCTTTCCCCCTATTTTACAAATTAAGCCCTGGTTCACATACAGTGGAGCTAAAGTCTAAGAGCACTAGTGAAATGTGTTAATATGGACTTCTGTGGAGAATGATGTATACTGCAGCAGAATAATGACCAGATTGTTTTTAAATATATATTGAGCACATTAAATATGACATGCACAGACTACAGCTAATCAGTAATTTGCACAAGTTATTGCAAAGGCTTTATATGCAAATGCTTTAATGTATGTATTTGACATAACAATGATTTATGTATTTGTAGAGGAGATTTAAGTAGAGAGTCTTGTGAGTGAGTGAGAGAACATTTTCTGTGGACTTCATAGCCACGGGCCATTGTGGCCCAGGAGAAGTTCATTAGGAAGTGAAACCTTGAGCTTTTGACAGCACACTTTGTTCAGGAGCAAGCAGCCCAACACAAATGGCATTCAATGGCACTGCACTTTCTTTTGTAAACAAAGGAGCAGAAGAAAAATGCCAAACATTTCTTAAAGAAAAGAAACTGATACAACCTCTGGGTATTTCATGTTGAGTCTATCTGCCAGGCAACTGAAGCTCAGAACAGCAGGGAAATGTATTTATTTTACTGTGAAGAGTGTTGCTGAGCAGCTTTACTGAAGTGTTCGACGTTTAAACAGTCGGGCGTAGGAATTATTCTGCCTTGACCACCAGGACAAGATATGTTTTTCATTACAACAGATGTAAATGTAGAACTAACATATAGCCTGGTCACTTTTATGGTATGTGGCTATAAAGTATGTGATGTGCTCATATTGCCTTGCTTTCACTCTACAGTGCAGCACGAATAAATCTCATCAGTATTAAAAAGTATTCCACTCTGCAGTCTAAAATAGTGTTGTCCTCTATTGTAGGGACCTGGTTTTAAATATTGGCGGTACCTTAAGCGAGGCTAGGCATCTTTTGCAGTGGGGTGCGAGTGGCACGCTTACTCCTGCATCTGCACTCACTTTTAGTATTCTGACCAGTAATAGCTGGGCA
>JAUZST010014405.1:0-2500 GCA_034779995.1 Parotocinclus haroldoi
TTCGATTAATCGTCCCAGCCGCTTATTAGGACCAAAACCATCCCGTCCCGATGTGCCCCCATTAACCGGAATCGACTATATTCTAAAGAGTGTCAATTCTCCTCGAAATTGTCAGCCCTGGAACACGTGGACCCTTAGGGCATCGTGTCATGTGCATCCCAGCAGAACGCTCAGTAAATACGTGGTGCTCGTTTGTGCTTTAGGGCCCATTGACGGTGACTCTGGCCGGACCCGAGCCCCTGACCTCAGCCATGTTCCTGTTCCTGCACAACATGAAGGAATCTGGAAAAGGACCCATCTCACCTAAAATCCTGTTCAGCCAGCTCTGTCAGAAGTAAGACCTCAGCTGAGGAGTGCTTTATCTGATCACTAATCAGACCGGTTGAGGTCTTGGTACGTCGAAAGGAGCTCGAAATGCTCTGCCTGAAAAGCAGAGGGACCTTCTTTGTCCTTAACGCAGACCCGCTGTGACCTTGGAGCCCGTTCTCGTTCAGTAATTAGTCACTTGAGCAACACGTTAGAGTTCGAAAGTTAGGAGACAAAAGCGCCGTCCTCGTACGTTTCCACTTCGTCTTGATTCCTCTCACCTGTCCTGCATTTCACACCGGAAGGTCACGACCCCTGCTGTTTAAAGCCGCTCATTCCAATGGTCCGTCAGTGTGATGAGTTCAAGCCTTTATTCCGTGAGCTCTGTTCGCCTCCACCGTCTGGCCCAGCCGTTAGAGACTTGGGGCAAAAGGGAACAAACCGGAATCCAAACTGGAATCCAGTCTTATAGTAGCTGATACGTTTTGAATCTCATTTGTTGCATTTTTTAAATTCGATGCATGTCAGAGCACTCGATCCGATACTGTACCACCCCCCCCAACCCATCCCCCCCACACCCCCCATCCCCTTAAAGCCACGTCACGTCACTTCAGTATTTAGGATCGTGTTTTCGTGATTGGTAAAGGCTCAGGCGATGCGATTGGTGTTGGGCAGGAGCTCACGCCTTCAGCCCTGGCTTGTGTTTGGGTTTAGCGAGCGCAGGTGGAGCCGTCGGACCTTGGCACGGCTGGTCGTACGGGCGATTGGGTCGCTCTTGGTTTTGGTACAGGGGTGTACGGCTGGTTTGGGGTCTGCGTCTGCATGCATGCGCACATGCCTTTATAGCAGGGTTGATGGCGGGCTGATGCACCGTGTGCAGCTGTGATCACTTGGCAGGCGCTCTGCGAGTCCAGGTCCGGTCCAGAAGGGGCGCGGCACCACGTTCTGTCCACAACGTACTGCGTCTGGTGCCAGCAAGCACACACACACACGCACACACACACACACACACACACACACAGTACATGGCTACATGCACTTGAGTAATCAGATAACAGCAAATTTTACTCGCATTTCTTCTTTTCGCTGTGCTGAAATATGGCCTTTCAGTCCGGGTTCTGGGTTTAATTCCAGGGTTGCCAGATCCCACGAGAGAATCGTCCACCAGGTCTGTGTCAATAAGTTTTCGACTGAGTTTAAGCGAAGCTTGCCGTCGTGTTTTTGTTTTTTAGGACTCCTGGCAGCTGGGTATGCGTGCTAAGAGAAATCAGGTTACCGAAATCAAATCCAGCTCTTTTTATCGAGTTTATCCCATTCCTGATCGCATAACCGCTCGAATAATCACCGAAGGAGCACTGAAATGTGTTGGCTATTCATTGGAAACGCGTTGCCGTGCAGGTCGTCCTGGTTGCCGTACGTGAGATTCGGAAGAGCGAGCGAGGGGTCTAGATGGGCGGATGCATGCGTCCCTGTGCTTGGCTGCACGTTGCATTAGCGTTCTGCCGTTGGAGGGGGGGTGGAGGTGGGTTGAGGGCTGCCTGGTACTAACTCATCCGCTGTTAATCTTGTTAGCGCTCGCAGCTGGCCCGCTATGGCATGGCCAGATTGAGCTGCGCTCCGGGCTCCTTCTGCTTCATCTTCCACCAGAATGAGCTTCCGGAACAGTTCCCCTCGCGCCCCCCGTCTCCCCGTCGTCCGCGCTCTCACCTCCAGCAGTGCAGAAACGCAGACAAATGCTCGCGCGAACACTTGGGAGGTCGCGCATCCAAGCTCGGCCTGGACGTTGGTCGTCGTGGTGACAGACTGTAGAAGCCGAGATCTGCCGTTCGCTTGGTCCTGGTTGAGGACGCCGCGGAGTTCGGAATGGCCGTGGAACTCGGGGTGTCCTGCACGGGACTAGGAAACGGGTCAGGAGCGGTCTGAGTGATGGTGTGAGGACCAGAAGCGATGACTGGAGAACATCTTGCTGTGGCACTGGTACCAAAAGCAGAGCCCAGAGTGAAAACAGAATACGTAGTCAAAGTCAGATTGATTTCTGGAGCGCTTTTTTTTTTTTTTTCCCCCCAACGGAGAGTCGTCTCTCAAAGCGGCTTTACAATCTTATGTCATCTTAAAAGGCCGATCCCAAACTGAGCAAGCCTAGGGCGACAGTGGAAAGGAAAATAAAGAAGGAAGATACCTTGGGAGGAACCAA
>JAUZST010014405.1:5000-10624 GCA_034779995.1 Parotocinclus haroldoi
ATTCGAGCGGATTCGAATTTTGCTTCCGATTCTCCGCGTTTCCCTGCAGGGCGAGGAATCCGAGCGCCACGCGTGCTGCACTGCCCCCCGGTGGCCCGTCGACGCAACTCCCGGGTACCAAATCCCTGATTTGACGCACGGTTTTGTACGAATAAAATGATGTATCCTACCGTCCCGCCCCGGGGTGGCCCTAACTGAGCGTAGGCCTTCCTAATTAATGGAAACCCTTGTTTTTGTTTTAATCCTCTTTTGTGTGTGCGAGAGGCAGCGCGAGACCCCCAGCTGGTTGAATAAAAGCTGTCGCGAGGAAAAGAATGGCTGCGGCGGAGCCAATAGAGAGCTTTTTTTTTCGAACGCATTGTTAGAGGGAAGACCTTGAGCGCGGAGAATAGGCCTTCGTTCTGTTTTGGATAGCGCTGATTATATGATTGTGTGATTTTTTTTTTTTTTGTGTGTGTGTGTGTGTGTGTGTGTGTGTGTGTGTGTGTGTGTTGGCCTTCTTTCTTTGAGAATGTTTGTTTTGTTTTTTTTTTTTTTATTCTTTCCCTCTCCGTAGGGCGCCGAGGTTTAAGGGCTATCAGCAGCAGGACAGTCAGGAGCTGCTACACTACCTGCTCGACTCGGTCCGGATGGAGGAGAACAAGGTGAGAGGGGGAGGAGTTTGTGCCACACCACCGTTTCGATAGGACGCCCCCACCCAAAAGAACCGCCTGAAATCAGACGTGTGCCGGGTCGCTTCGAAAGCCTTTTCTTTGCTCCCTCCACAAGTCGCAGCACCTGCTAGAGACGGTCACGGTCCAGGAACCAAAGCAATGGCTTCATTTTAGTCCTCGAGCTGCAGGCAGGCTAGGAGCATTGTGTAGCCTGGGAAATCCACATCTGCTGAGTGGGAGTCCCATCACACACACACACACACACACACACCATGAGGAGGGTCCAAATGCTCTCATTAACCCTACTCATCCATGCATGAGTGTGTCTGTGCAAACACACACACACAGGGTTTATCAATGGACGTCCTTTAATGTGTCGTTTTTGCCCATGAGATCCCGGAGCTCCCGGGCCTCGTCTCTCAGGTGGGTGGCCACGACGCCCTGGAGCTACCCCGCCAAAATGTCCCCCGACTCGCCTGCGATCCGTCCGGACCGTTTACGGCGACGGCTCCATCAGAGAGGGGTGATTAATTAGTGAGGGGTGAGGCGGGGTGACCGATACCACGCAGCACGCACCCCCCTTTCAAACACCCGCCCCTCCGCCCCCCTCAGAGCGGGGTGGGCACAAGGATGAGCTGGGTGTCTTTGACCTAAAAAGCAGCCAGCAGGGACGGTGGAGCAGCCACCGCGGCCCATTATCTATCGATCGGTGCTTTGATGGGAGTGGCTGTCCCCGAAGGATCGCACTGACCACGCCCCACCCCCTGGTAACCTCTCCACACACACACACACACACGAACAGTTATTCCATGTTTCATTATCTCTCCGGTGTAATTACACCGCTGCCTCTGTGTGAGGACGGGCTGGTAAGATGGAGCGGAGGCTTGTATGGATGGATGTTTGAGTGGGAGAGGGACCGTTGGACGGAGGGATTGAGGAGATCCAGAGTTGGCGGGGTGTGGTTATATGGCTGGATAAATACTAGAGAGACGCTGTGTGTGGCTGCACCGGTATATGATAAAATCAGTATATGATTCTGATTTTGTCTTTGACAAACACTTTTGTTCAACTTTTCCTTTAATGGATGTTTAGCTAACCTTAGCTTTTACGTCCTTTACCTTTTAGTTTTTATCAAATTCCATGTGTTCAGCAGAGCCATGCTGTTCTAAAACTCATTAGTGTCCCCTACTCCCTCATTAGTGTCCCCTACTCCCTCATTAGTGTCCCCTGCTCCCTCATTATTGTCCCCTACTCTCTCATTAGTGTCCCCTGCTCTCTCATTAGTGTCCCCTGCTCTCTCATTAGTGTCCCCTGCTCTCTCATTAGTGTCCCCTACTTTCTCATTAGTGTCCCCTGCTCCCTCATTAGTATCTGTACTCCCTCATTAGTATCTGTACTCCCTCATTAGTATCTGTACTCCCTCATTAGTATGTGTACTCCCTCATTAGTGTTCCCTGCTTTCTCATTAGTGTTCCCTACTCTCTCATTAGTGTTCCCTACTCTCTCATTAGTGTCCCCTAATCCCTCATTAGTGTCTCCCACTCCCTCATTAGTGTCCCCTACTCCCTTATTAGTATCTGTACTCCCTTATTAGTATCTGTACTCCCTTATTAGTATCCCTCCACTCTAAGCATCTCTGTTTAATGTCGATCTTAATTATAAATATTAAAACTGCTTTGGAGTTTTGCCTGTCAATCTTGTTTTTGTTTGTGTGCTCGATTAGTGTCGCAGTGTTAATTAAGCAGCGTTGTGTAACTTTTCCGGCGTGTTAAACGATTTATGTTCAGTCATTGTTTCCCGAGTGTCAGGTTACTGAGCGATAATTTCCTCTGCGCTCTCCTTGACCTGACAGAGAATCAAAGCAGCCATCCTGAAAGCCTTTAATAATCCCACAGAGAAGACCGCAGACGATGAGACCAAACGGCAAGTCAAAGGTACGCACACGGAGCGATAGCGCCACCTACTGGCTGCCTCTCTGAATTTCCCCTGAGTTATGCAATATTAGTTCTCGGTACAGATTCTTTGCTCAGACGTACGTTTCTGCTTACTCCGTTTTAGGTATATATTGTAAATTCCTGCACTGCAGTACCTTAGAAATGTGCCTTCATCATAGTGTGTAGAGTGTGAGCCAAAAGTCTGTGTGAAAAATTGTCGTGTATATAGTCCATTTGAGAATTTGTGAAATGTTGTGTTTTGCCCTTTGCGCCAATGCCCAGCATACGGCAAGGAGGGGGTGAAGATGAACTTTGTTGATCGCATCTTTGTTGGCGAGTTGACAAACACCATTATGTGTGAGGAGTGCGAACATGTGAGTGCTTGTGCTAAAGCGGTTTGCTGCTCAGCATGTTATCACTGATTGAATGTGAACTCCCCTGTACGTGCCCCTGAACACTGTGTGTGTTTGCATAGATTTCCACAGTGAAGGAGGCCTTTATCGACATCTCGCTGCCCATTATTGAGGAGCGGGTGAGTCACCGCTGTCTTACTCAGTCCTAACACGAATGCTGATCTTTGTCCCTTGTCCCCGTTTCGTTTTTGTTGATTCTTCTCGGTTTGCTTCTCGCACCAGACCTCCAAGCCCTTGAACCCGGGTAGGCTGAGCAAGTCCAGCCGAGACCAGGAAGCTCTGAGCTGTCCTGCGGATGAGCCGGCTTCGTCTCATTCCCACGGCGTCAAGAATGGGAAGAAGCGGAACGTGCAGGTACTTAGAGCTATTTAACACAAACTCTAGACTCACAAGCTTTGAATCTCAGAGCTTTTCAATCCTAAGACCTGAATGGTAAGCCCCCGAAACAGAACCGCTGAAACTCGGGCCGCCAATCCCAGGGCCGAGATTCATAACCCCGAATCGTTACTCCCGAATCCCAAGCGCCAGATCGTGACCCCCTAATCAAGAGGCCCGAATTGTAACTCCCAAATCTCACATTCTGAATATCACGATCTCAATCCCAAGCGCTCAGTCGTGACCCCGAACCCCACGTCCCGAATCTTAAGCCCCAAATCCCGGGGCCTGGATTGCAAGCTCCAGAGTCATGACCCCCAAATGCATTGACCCAAATTACAAGCCTGAATCCTGACCCCCAAATCACAAACCCCAGAGTCCTGATGCCCAATCAGATGCCCCACGTTCAAAGCCCGAGTCCTGATCCCCAAATTCCAAGCCCCAGATGTCCTGACCCCCAAATCCAATTACACTACTCCAATGAACTGAATTCCAAATCCAATACCCCAAATTCCAAGCCCCAGCCGTCCTGACCCCCAGATTTAATGTCCGAAATTCAAAGCCCCAGATATCCTGACCCCCAAATTCAATGCCTCAAGTTCAAAGCCCGAGTCCTAATCCCGAAGTTCCAAGCCCCAGACGTCCTGATCCCCAAATTCAATGCCCCAAAAATTCCAAACCCCAGACGTCCTGACCCCCAAATTTAATGTCCGAAATTCCAAACCCCAGATATCCTGATCCCCAAATTCCAAGCCTCAGGCGTCCTGACCCCCAAATCCAATTACAGTACCCAAATTCCAAGCCCCAGGCGTCCTTAGTAACCCAAGCTCTCTTAGCGTGAGCCCCAAATCATAATCTTTAAATTTCTCTTGCCCCAGAGTCTTAGCTCTCGAGTCTCACTTACTCAGGTCCGAATACTTAAAGGTCCGAAATCGACTAAACCTGATCTTCAGAAAGTCCTAACGACCCAAAAAAAAAAATCCTAAACTCGAACTCCAATTAGGATTAAACCTTGATTAAGGTGAGTCCTTCCTAGGCTGAGTTTAGGACCGATCGACCCTGAATCTACTAATTGGCTATAATGGTGATTAACATTTGGTCGTCACTGTTGATGTTTTTATAAAGCTTTGCGTGTCGATATATCTAGAAGCCTCAGGTCCGAAGATCATCGTCGTCCCGCGACGACAGAGCAGACGGGGAAGACGCCGCCCACTGCGACGCAGCGGGCAGCCAATCGGACGTCAGCGACAAGGATTCCTCCCCTCAGGACAGCTGCAACGACGCCGACAGCGAGGCGTCTGAGTCCGAATGCTCGGCCCGAATCTCCAGAGCCCAGCTGGGTCACGACTCCACCCCGGTTATCCCCACCGCCGCTGCCCAGAGCATGGCCCCCTTGCACAGGGAGCAGCCCGGTAGCGCGGTGGAACAGCTGGTGAGCGCCGTTTCTAAGCTGGGGTTGGTACACACGCATATCGATACGCTACCCCAGAGCCACGGGGCGGACGATAGAGACAGAGACAGGGACAGGGACAGAGAGAGAGAGCACCAGGGAGCGTTCCAGGCTCTCTCGCCCAGCTACACGCCGGCGTCCAAAGAGTGCTCGGTTCAGTCCTGTCTGCACCAGTTCACCTCTGTCGAGCTGCTGATGGGAAACAACAAGCTGCTGTGCGAGAACTGTACCGAGAGACGGCACAGGCAGCTCCGCAGGAGCGGCACAGGTACGAACGGTTCGTCGTGTTCGGCACAGCGTTCGGCAAAGTCAGGTTTTTGCCGCATGGAATATTTTCGAATCCGCCGTTTCGTTCGTTTCGTAGACCCTCTATACACACACGCTTGTACACACACTGATTTTCCCTGCTACATACAACCAACAAACTTCGGCTGATGCCGTAGGATATGCTTTTCCACACACGTACCCTCCGACTGTCCGAAAACACCGTCAAATCCACCGCCTGCACCACGTTTCTGTCACAGTTCGCCGGGAAGCCGAACATCAGCGTTTAAAACGAACCCCCCAAAAGACGGGTCTTCAATTCAATTCAATTCAATTCAGTTTTATTTCTAGAGCGCTTTTTACAACGTAGCATCGTCTCAAAGCAGCTTTAATACAGTAATACAATTATCTAAAAGGCCAATTCCAAGTTATGCAAGCCCAGGGCGACAGTGGCAAGAAAAAACTCCCCAAAATGGTAGGAAGAAACCTCGGGAGGAACCAAGACTCAACAGGGGACCCGTCCTCCATGGGCGGC
>JAUZST010014406.1:0-10624 GCA_034779995.1 Parotocinclus haroldoi
CACACACACACACACACACACACACACACACACACACACACACACACACACACACACACCACACACGCACACACACAGAGAGTTTGGCTTGTATGTTAGAGAGGATCCCAGACTTATCATTTCTATTTCCAATTTCATCTGCTTAATTTTTTAAAAACGTTATTCTATTTATTTTCTTTTACCTCTGTCTTTTATTTCTCTTTCCTGACGTACTCCTCATCATTTCATTTGATCTCAAACATTGGTCTACATGCTATATTTATATTTCATTGTGCTATTATTTTAGATTCACCAAACGTGTTCTCCCTGCTGATGTTTATTTCAGCGATCACAATAACCGTATTAATTAGATAACAATACTTCTTACTTCTATAATCGAAGTCGTCCAAGTCCTGCGTCTTGGTTCCTCCCAAGGTTTCCTCCTTATGTCAGGTTAGGGAGTTTTCCCTTGCCACTGTCGCCCTTGGCCTGCTCAGTTTGGGATTGGATTTACACGTTAGCTATGAGAGACAACGCTACATAATCGTATAATAAACGTGACTTCATACGTTTACATATGCAGTAAGTCGAAGTATTTTCCATTCCAAAGCGATGGTGTACAGAAGAAAGATCCGAATGGCTGAACTGCTTCATGAGCCAAGATAAGATTCAAATAGGAAATGAAATTACACTAGTTAAAAAAAAAAAAACGAAACAGCGGTGGCAAATGAAATGTTGAATCGAGCTAAAATGACACACACTGGACCGGACCCTAGTCGTATCGGATCGAAGTGTACCGTAACGTTTTTATTTTGACTTTTGACTGCAGCAGACCAGAAGGTCCTGGGTTCAAATCCCACCTCTGCCACAATGGGGTCCCTTGAATTTTGAGACTCTCTGGATAAGGGCGTCTGCTAAATGACATCAATGTAAATGCATTCCAAATACGTGCTTGGGGTTGCCTGGTCACTCCAAATCGTGCCAGTATGAGTGTGTTTGCTCCTATTATGGATAGCCCTTAATACCAACGTGATGTTACATTTAACTATTTTTCATATTTTACTATTTTACATCAGCAGCCTGTCTATTCACGACAGGACCAAGCTGACATCGATACCAGTGAGTCACAATCGCGCCAAACTTATTTCTATAGCGCTTTTTACAACATACCATTGTCTAAAATCAGCTTTACAGTCTTATATGATCTTAAAAGGCCAGTCCCAAATTGATCAAGCCCAGGGCGACAGTGGCAAGGAGAAAAAAAACCTTGGGAGGAACCAAGACTCAAAAAGGGACCCGACCTGCATGGGTGGCCCAGATGTTCATTAAGTAAACACTTAAAAGTATATTAAAGCCATAGTAAAACTAAGTAAATAATAACATTTGAAGCGATAATAATATTTAAGTTAGTGATAATAAAAAAATCAGAGTTGATCCAATTGATCAAATGCATGTCTTTGGAATTTGGGAGGAAACTAGAGTACCCAGAGTAAACCCACATGGACACGGGGTGGGATCATGCAAACGCTACAAAGGCGAAGTCCGAGGTCCGGATCAAATCGAGGAGGCAGTCTCGTCTGTCTCAATCCCCAAATAAAGCGGACTCGAAATCCGCTCTAGACGCCAGAGTCCAGTGCGTCTGTCTGTGGAGAATTTGGACCAAACATCATAAAGGCATGGATGCATCCTGCTTTGTATCAAACGGTTCAGGCTTCTGCTGGTGTCATGGCGGAGCAATGCATCGCGCGTTTAAACCCCAGAGCCTACCCTGAGCATCGCTGCTCACCCTGTGCACCCCTTTATGAGCACAGGTGCACCATCTTCTGGTTTCAGCAGGACAGCGCTCCACGTCTCGCATCATCTCAAGATGCTTCATGGACGCGACAATGGGACCACTGTAACTCAACCACAGATCCACAGGGTCTTAATCCAGTCGAGGGTACGGGTTCGGGATGTGCTGGAACGGGATCCTACAAAACCACGGGTGTGCAGCCGACAAGTCTGCAGCGATCTGCGCGGTGCCATCATCTGTAGGGAGCAAAAGTTCTGAGGAACGTTCCCAGCACCTTGTCGATTCTATGGAGGATTAAGGTGATACTAAAGGTTAGAGCTGCACCTAATTAGACAAAAACAACAACAACAACAACAACAACGAACAGCGCATATATTTAAATAACAAGGACACGAGTTGAACAAATGAATCGTTTAGCTGCAAGATCATTTTATTGTCACATAAATAAATCAGAAGTCAGGAGGAGCAGGAGGTTTGAAATGAAAGCGATAGATGACCATGACAACGACTTCACACTCGTTTTACTAATTACTGTCGATTTAGGAAGGTCACAATCGGTGTGCTTTTCCGTACTAACGCACATCTCACAGCACGCGCGCCACAAGGGATCTATTTCGCAGAGCGGATGAATAAATTAAACAAACCCTTCGCTATGTACACGGTTCCTCGCTGCTAGCGCTTAATTCAGCTAAAGCAAAAGTTACAGCGTTATGATTTAAGCTTATAGGCAAACTTAGTCATTTGTCTTTTTTTTTTGTTTTTGTTTTTAGTAACACGTTCAGACTATATAGGAAAATAAACCCGTCGTTATAATACTTATCTCTCTCTCGCTTTCTGCATCTCGTTATTACAAACACGTACACGCTCAAATCTTGGTTTAGGGACACGTCCGGTTTTGGAGTATTGCTTTGAAATCTAAGGCTAAATGGAGCTGCACCGGACATTAGCATCGCACCCTACAGAACAATAAGGAAGAATACAGAAAGACTAAAGGATATACCGTATTCTCCAGATCGTAAGACACGCGTTCCTCCGCTCCCCGTCCTCTCTGAACCTTAACCTTTTCCCAAAGGATTCATTCCCTAGAGTTTAGGCCCATTCCATCACATGGACACAAGCTTGGGCCACGTGCCTGGTTTGACCACGTGCCTGGCACACGAGATAACCTCTGGCATTACCCGTCTCCAGTAACAGACCCTAATAAGCAATACTTGCACTGTTTGGAAATGGCTGGTGTGTTCCTGTGCTTATTGCATTATTTAAAATGTCATGTTGAACTTTATATACTCTGTTAATATGGCCGTGAAAACACTTCCTCAAGCGATTAATCCTGGCTAGGGATGCGTTAAAGTCTGGGCTCAGGCGGCACAGGCTCAGAAGCACCACGGGACGGTCCCTCTTTAGGACACGGGCAAATTAGGTTTCTCTAAAAACAGCCCAAAAAATAAAAAAGCAGAGGTGAGGGTGTGACGATATGTTTGTTTACATGCACTGAAAATCTGATTTGGTCAGTAATCCAGTCAATGTGTTTACATGCACTTGAGTAATCAGATAACGAGAACGCTCCAGAGATGACTCAGGCAACAGCAAAGAGGGATCTGGCAACCGTGTCGCTCTCTCGTGTTCCTTTTGCACACGTGCACAGACTGAGAACTGAGACACACGTACGGTTTAAACGCTTTAAAAAAAAATCTATAAATTTTAGATCGGATTACGCGGTATTACACGACCGGTCGAATGATCCGATAACTACAGATATCCAAGTATGATCGAAATCCAAACAAGAGCATGTAAACCCACTCGCTGATTCAGGAACAGAAGAAAATAAAGAAGAATAAACTACACTCTACTCCTTGTACCAGGCAGGTATCGGACAAAAGGTTTAAAACGCGGCTGTATTAAAATAAACACCCTCCTTCCACCATAGTTGCACAACCACAGTTGTATAGAAATATATGAATAATAATGGCTGAATCGAACAGCCATTTGTTTAAAAAAAAATCACAAGGCTACTGTGAGGAGGAATCATTTAAGGGGGAACATTGTCACTCCCTCCCCAAACTTTGAAGGCGATCGGCCGTCCGATCAGGGCGTGACCTCGTGCACAGGAGTTTTGTTTGCATATTTTGGTCCAATGCTCAGAACGTCAAACGAAGCGGGACTAAAAGGCGACAAAACGATTTGGTTTGGACCAAGAGGAATGAAAGAGAAGCAGGAAAAATCTGTTCTGGGGGCATTTGAACTGGGAGAAACTGTCCCGTTTTTTTGTCGTTTGTTCGGTACGAAACTTGTTGTTTCCGATTCCCGATTCCCGATTCCGATGCTCAAGATTACTCACTCAGTGCAGATCTCCATGCTGTGTTTGTCTTGTTTTCTTTTCTTTTTACATTTACAGTCCCCATGGGGCCAACCGAAAGGGAAACAGGAGCTGAATTCTGCAGGCTGCAATTAGCATCAGCAGCAGAGTTCATCAATAGAGTAAGTGTTTTGCACTTTCAATCCATTATTCACTAAACTGAGGAGATTTTTTTCGCACTTTATTACATAATTAGCGTCGTTATTAACGATTTTGTATAACGGTAGGCTAAGTATAGTGTTAATGTGTCAGATTCTCCTCTAAGATCAGGTATAGGTTATATTAAACTCATATATATGATATAGCTTTCTCTAATTCTGAACTACACACAAAAAAAAATATATATATATATATATATATCGAGCTTATTTTCTGGAAAATACGGTACTACGAATAAATTCCTACAATTTTACAATACGTAAAAGATTCAAAAACATAACGAAGGCTCTGTTACGATTATTAAATTAATGTTCATATCCATAACAAGCATAAGATTGATAAGAAGAAGAATTCAAGGGCAGATTGTCTCTTATTCGCAGCGTTTTGGGTGAGTCCCGGGTCTCTCCGTGCTGCCCGTGGAATAAACTTATACGCTCTAACTTAATCACGAGCAGGAATTAGCTTTATACGATGCGCGGCGCCGAGCGATCGTTGGTCGCCGTCTTCTTTAGCTTCACTCCTCTCCGGATGGCCAGCAGCATGGTGTCCCCGTCCTCCTGCGCGTCCTCGTAGCCCTCGTACAGAGCCGGCACCGGCGGGTTGACGGAGGCCTGGCCACTCCACGCCTCCATCGGCAGCACGGACTCTTCCTCGCAGGACTCCACCCCCTGGAGATCAGGCACGGTGGGCGCCAGGACCGGAATGACGGGGGTCTGGATGGGCAGAGGGCCGACGCCCCTGCGGACCGACGGTTTGGTGGAGGGCGTGCGCCGGATGGTGGCGACCCCGGGCACGTGAGAGGCTACGGCAGGGGTGGAGGGGATGCCGGCGGTTGAGGCGGGGCGTTTAGTCTGGAAGAGTTTGCGACAGGACTGGCCCAGGTCGCTGTTCCGGGGGACGGTGCAGGACTTATCGAAGTCCTGCTGCTCGCTGAAGTAGTCGTAGTCAGACACTGTAAGGGAGAGGACACAGGAGGGAGAAAAAAAAAACAAACGCTAAATCCATTTACCAAATGAGGGCGCGAAACTACAGATAACGGCCTGCAGAGGGCGCCGGCGCATCCTAGGGCATCAGTGTAGGAACAGACAATCGGCATCCTGATTTGACGTTTAAGATTACGCCACCAAGATTTACTCATCAGGAGAACATGCCGAACACCAAACGTCCCACACACAGACAGGGAGAACGGGAGTGGTAAGGGATGCTCACCCTGGGAGGGGATTGTATCCTCGGAGCAGCAGGGTGTGGTGCTTTGTGTGCTGTAGCCACTGGAGCACTGCAGAGAATCTCTGCTGGAGTGCTGAGTGTCCAACTGCAGGCCTCGGGAGAGTGCCACGGCCAAGTCCTCCTGTACTGCCGCATCCTCACCCTACACACACACACACACACACACACACACACACACACACACAAACGCACACACACGGGGGCATTGGATTTGAACGTTTGACCTAAATAACACTTCATACATTTGTAACAAATTTTGTTTAGAAGGAAACGATACGTAAATGTACACGTAAAAAGATACGGCTGAAAACGCTCCCGTTTACACAGCATCCCTTTTCAATCACAACAGTTGTAGAAAATACCGTCACCGCCCTTAAGAGGATGGTCTGATGGACCCGACACCTTTGTTCGAACCCAAAAATGCGTCGATAGGCATTATGAGGTGTAACACAGAAGATCAGCCAGACGAACCAGAGGGTTAACGAGTGAACCTGAACTGGTTTATTTCCCCCAATTTTACACCCAATTCTCAGAGGCGTCTAGTAGTGCAGGGGTGTCCAAAGTCCAGCCCTAATGCCAAGTTCACCCGGAGGCATCAATATTGAGGAAAAGAAGATAAGCAGCCTGCTGGCGGGCTGCGTTTCTTTTCTTCCGGTTTCTTTTGTTCTTTTCTTTCCAGTTTCTAGTGAGCTGTACCTTCTTGTAAGTTGTAGCACCTGGTCTGAACTTGGGGACTGTGCTAGCCTAGCGGTTAAGGTACTGGACTCCGGACCAGAAGGTCACAGTTGGGTCCTTGAGCAAGTCCCTTAACCCACCATTGCTTAGATTGTAAGACTGTATGAGTTGTATAAGCTGGATCAGGGCGTCTGCTAAATGCTGGAAATGTAAATGTAAACTTGAGCACACGGACTGTTCGTACATATTTACGTATTTAGCTGGTTATGTGACTCGAGAATAAAAGACTTGCATCATTATTTCATTCCATAGGTCTTGTAGCGCACAGAGACTGAGAGATAAAATCCCAAAGTATTAAAAAAGAAGGCTAAGAAGGCATACTTTAAGCACAGCGTTTTGAATAATTTGCACATAGTATATCTGGAAGGCGGGACCAGCGCTCAGGTACTTGGACATGGTCCAATCTGGACCCCATTGAAAAACATTGGAATCCCCTTTGGACCCCCCAAAAGAAATTTAACAGGGTTCAAACAGGGTTAATAAGATAATTAATACTTAATAATTACTGATTAATAATTTACAAGAGGAAAATCATCCACACAAACACCACATCCGATCTTTAACGCTAAAAGCGCTAAACGCCCAAAGTTCAAAATCCAGGCTATTCTGGTATTCTGGTAAGATCTTGGTCGTTAACGTGATGGTCGTTAAACTGCGCTTCCCTGCAAACGAACAAACATATTAGGCCTTTGTAACCTTGGGTGTTACGGCGACGCTCCTGGATCTGTGGTGCTCCTCTGGAACACAGTTGACCGTCGGCTGGCAGGGACCGTTTGAATCCGGTGCCTCCTTCGGCTCCTTCTTCCTCCTCAGGGTGTTCACCATGGGCTGATCGTACGGGCCAGGTTTAGCCCAGTCCTGCAGCGGGGACCACAGAAAGCGTCACACAGCTCTGGAGCTAATTTGAGCGCATTCTCATGAACAGGCACTAGATGGCAACAACACGCCACTGCTTCGTTCCTGAGGAACCTTGTTACTGGGTGATCGTTTTCCTTTGCACCAGTGCTTGATAACGATCATTTACACATTGGTATTTGCTGGGAATTGACTGGATTTGAATCTGAATGTCCATCACACAGTGCCGTACAGATTCACACTAGAGTACAGCGTCAAATTCAACGAATTAGGGATTTACAGAACTCAAATATAGCCTCAATTGGCTCACTGATCCAAATGAACTCGCTGGTTCGCCCCGAGCTCCAGAAGAAGGTGGGAATGAACAGAGTCGAATCAAATGAATCCCACTCGCACACACCGATTTAAAGTTTGTCATCAGCCTATAGACTGGCTGGTGCATGGACTGCTGACAAAATGAACTATCCCCTCATTTCGTGAGTCGGGTAGATGACTCGCCCCAAACCTTTCAGTTTTAAATCCAATCGATTGCCGGTCTCAGATGGTCCCAATCTTTAAATGGAAGGAGGAGGCTTTACTTCACACTGGTTATACGACCGGGGTATGCGCCTCAGCTGTAATAATTTGTGAAGGTGATCTGTCACTTTATTTTGTTCTAATTTTGTTTTGTTTTAGGCGTTGAATCAACACCGTTTAAAGCAAGCGTGTGAGCAAAAAGATGTGTACCCGCCTTTTTTTTTAAGGGCTCCAAAACGTGCGTGTCTACAAAAGGGGCCAGTGCAGAAAAAGTTGGAGAACCAATCACTGACTCGGCGTCAAACCAAGTGATTCACGTTGATTGACGGTTTGTCGTTAGCAGCATAACAGGGTTCGTTGTGGCAGCTTTATTTGGCTTATGACCAAAACTCACATTAATTCTAGCCACATTACAGTCATTTATTTATTGTCATTACAGTTTTTATTTCACATAAAACCCCCCTTTGTAATTAGGGAATCCATTCGGTTCAGTAAACCACCGAGTCGTTTAGACCGTAGTACAGGTCGAACAATCTGTGAATCACTGAATATGACTCTGTAAGCTAGTAAGTTAAGTTAGTTAGTAACTATAAGTTAGTGACCAGCAGCGGATCACTGACGGAGAAACTGGGATTCATTGGCTCTGGCTTACAGAGTCAGTTCAAATGATTCACACTGACACGACACACCATTCATACAGACACCCTTCTCCCGAAAAGACACCCGTATCTTACAAGCCATGCAATTATGGGTTTACATAAGGCCTTGCCTAAAAAGTCCGAAGTCCAGTACCATCACCGCCTAAACAAGCGATATTAGCTTCCAGAGTCATGCTGACTGAATCCCACTGAACTCTGGTGTGAATCATTTGAGTTGACTCTGTCATTAGGCCAGTATATATGAGAATCATTTGATTCGACTCTCCAGAACAATACGAATGAACTGCTTTGAGGACGGTCAGTGAATCAGTGGACATCAGTGTGAATCCTTTTATTAGACTGGTATGGAGTGAATCGTCTGATTTGACTCTGTCAGCCGGGGGGAATCAGTGGAATGAGTCCCTAATAAAATAGCAAAGCTGTGAATCAATTCGAATCAGTGAACCAGTGAGTCATTTGGCTATATAAAATGTGCACTGGGCTCTTAAGGTCAGCGTGAATCACTGAACCGTTTTACTGAATCAGCGGATGAAGCGATAAAACGATATGAATGACCATAAAAGGACAAACCTTCCAGCTGGGGATCTTGGAGGACGGGGGGAGCATGCCGGGGGTCAGCGTACAGTAATGGGGAAAATCGGGGAGGAGCGCAGAGCCCGGCCTCGACCACGACCTCAGAGTCGAGGACGAGGACGAGGACGAGGAAGAGGACATGGAGGATGGAGGTGGAAAGGGGTAGGTCTCTCTGGACGGGAAGGACACGTCTGATGAGCTGTAGTGATCGAAGCCATTGGACAACTGACGAGAAACGAAAACACAACAAAACAAAGACAAAAAAAAAAAAAAAAAAGCTGAATGAATAAGGAATGCAGCAAGCAAAAACGAACAGAGAGACGACGCAAATAAGGTGCAGGCGACGAAGTAAATTAACCCAAAATAAAGAGGGACACGTTTGTAATGGGACGTAACAAGGGGTGGGAGGGGCCAAATGGAATGAACGTCGAACGGGAAGTGGCTAAGATCAATCAGGAGTCACCTTTTCAGTGGGGGAACTGCACTCGCTGACAGAGTGACCTGATTCAGACGAATCCGATGAAGCAGAGCTGGAGGGAGGCTGAAGTGTGCACAGCGGAGAGAACGGAGGGCGAGGACGGACAGACAGACAGACAGATAGATAGATAGATAGAGAAAGAGTCATATACACTGTTTGAAAAAATAATAAATGGAGCAAAAGGCAAGCGGACAGAGAGAGAGAGACAGTTAGGCAGAAGGTCAGACAAAATAACAGAAACATTAGACACACAGACAGGCAGAGGGACAGATATACAGAGAAAGAGACAGACAGGCAGAGGGACAGATATACAGAGAAAGAGACAGACAGGCGGAGGGACAGATATACAGAGAAAGAGACAGACAGGCAGAGGGACAGATATACTTGGACTAAAATCAGAATGTAAACACAGAGCGTTAGAGTGGAAGCAGTTCCCGATCATCCTCAGAATATTTTAACACTTTTAACAAGGATTTATCAATACAGACAACAACAATTTATCTAAATAATAATTAATTACACCTACAGATGCTGAATAAATTATTTAAACGAATCAGGATAAACCAAGTTAAACACGGTCAGATTAATGGCTTCATGTACTTTAATCGGCCCAAACGTTCGTTAGACATGACATTCAGCTCCATTTTCAGATGGAACGGCGACAGCTGTAAGTTACACAACAACACGCAGATAAAACCACAGGTGCTAAAACGTTCAGTGATAACAGCCAACCAAAAGGCAAAACCGTAAGGACCACAATAGTGAGAGAGAATATGAGAGTGGCTTTTGTTTCTGTATATATATATATATCTATATATATGGGGCGGAGAGCTCTAGGAAAGGTCCTGGTTGGTTCAAACTTCTTCCATTTAAGAATTACGGAGGCTGCTGCGCTCTTGGGAACTTTCAGTGCAGCAGAAGTTTTTGTCTCCTTCTCCAGATCTGTCCATCGAGACACAACGCTGTCTCTGAGCTCTACATCCAGTTCTTTCCTCCTCACACTTTTTGTTCTGCTCTGCATCGTTAGCTGTGAGACCTTATGCAAACAGGTGTGTGTCTGTAGAAATCACCTCCAGTCAACGGAATTTACCACATGTGGATCCAAGTAGGGGGTAGAAACGACTCAGAGATGATCAAGAGAAATTCAAGTGTCGTACAAAAGGGTCTTTTAGTTATTTTCATTTTTTTAAATTTCTGTTTTCACTTTCTCATTATGGGGATTGATGGGGCAAACTTGAATTTTGGTTTCATTTGATATTAAGGTATCAACATAAAAAATGTACAAAGAAATGAAA
>JAUZST010014407.1:0-10623 GCA_034779995.1 Parotocinclus haroldoi
TGTGTGTGTGTGTGTGTGTGTGTGTGTGTGTGTGTGTGTGTGTGTGTGTGTGTGTGTGTGTGTGCGCGTGTGTGTATTTATATGTGTGTGAGCATTACAAGTACATACCGGTGCAGATCTGCTGGAAGTGAGACCTTGGACAGAGGAGTAATTGATTTTGAGAATCTTAAAATCAATTGACAGGCAGCTGAGGCCAGGGAGATTAGAAGTGAAGCAAAGGTAGACTGGAGTAGAGTGAGAATAGCTGCAGAGCAAACAGTAATCTCTGAATTATAGAGCTTGGGGACATGTACCTGTTTTCTATTATTTCTCACACATTCATTCTGCTGTAAGCGACAGTCCATAGATGTCCACCCTAACTGTACTCAAGTTTTTTCAAGTGCCTTAAAGGAAAACTGTTTTTATTTGTACTTATTTATGAGTGAAATAAAAGCCTGGTGCTGTTTGCTTTAAGATCTGATCAATACACTAATAATGCTCACAATAGCAGTTTGCTAGCTCAACACCTTGGTCTGCCAATCCTGAGACCTGAAGGTAAATTTTATCAAAGCTGGGCATCACACGTGCTTAATGTTGGGATCATCGATAGTACTGCAACATTCAACTTTTGCCAAGCCCCACAATGGACTGGTGCCACGATGAGGTGAGTACGATTATTCATTTTATGCACTGATGTCAATGTGATGTTCATTGTAAAATTTGTCCTGCAAAGACACAGATATTATTGAGAACTAATATCCAATATTGCCTTTAAATAAGAGAATTACATAATTATACTATACTTCAGTCCTGTCTGTACTAATGTGAAAAAGCATCTACAATCTGTCGTAACCAGATGGATAGCCTTTTACTATGACAACCTGGCAGACAAATAACCCAGTCCACGTAAGCACCCATTATGTCATTATTCAATTATAAAATAGATGATAAACATATTTTGGCTCAAGGCTTTCAGTAGTTTTGCCCATTGCTGTAACAGAAAACCTGTTACTGCCATCACAATGATTTGACATGAAACATGACACATTACTCATATAGACACACGTGTTGTGCTCATGACAAGAAGGTTGCAAGATTGTCATGGTTGCATATAACTGATCTGTTCTTACTGTCAGGTTGAATAATGTGAGAAAGTACCAATTGCTGGCCTGATTTACAATGAGGAACAAATGTACATGACATTATAGTTATATAAAGTACACAGATGCCAATGCATAGCTCATTATGTTTAAAAAGATAAATAAATACTACATGCAATACTACTATGATTGGTACTCATTATAGGAGGGTACAAATAGTATTTGTGGTTAATTGGCTCCATCAAACACTGAAATTTAGAACAGTTGACATTCAATTTCATTTACTGGAACAAAAAATTTGTTTTTAACAAATGTTACTGTCATCTGTTAATTTAATACTGTGTAACCCTCATTTTCCAACATAAGAGCACTGGATTTTCTCCTCTAATACTTGCTGAGCTGTGGAGTAGCTGAATGCTACAGTGAGGCAAGACTTTACCTTGTAATAGTTAAATGCTTAAAACATTTAAAAAAGGAAAGTCAATATGTAGTGGTCAATGTTGATGTTAAATAAATCATGGGAAACACAGCAGTATCTTGGCTATTTACTGTTACTGGTACACACTACACTACAGTATCCAATATTGGTAAGTATTGTATGCAATATGGTGTTTGGACAATGGCCAGATTGCATAACATTCTGCAAGACTGAGTGATTCTGGCCTGTGTGCCATCTCATATTCCGACCCTAGTGAAATAGGAAGCATTCCTAAACACGCAGGTGAATTTAAATGAGTAAAACATAAATTTGAATGAGAAAAGGCTAATTGGCTATTTGAGCTCGATACTACTCAATATTTCTTTGTTTTTTTATATCAGTGAGTTTTTACTTATCACTGTAACCTCCGTCTTGATCATTTAGGATCTAGATTCAGCTTTAGGTTAATGCAGGCATTGATGTCTAAACACCTGGCAACAAAAGTGAGTACCCTAACTAACCCACACTAAGTAAAAATAGATAAAATTGGTCCCAATTAGAAATTTTCTATCCCTGGTATAATCTGACTCATTAGTGTTACAAAGTCTCAGGTGTGAATGGGGAGCAGGTGTGATAAAATTAGTGTTGTTGCTGTCACACTCTCACCATGGTCAACCAAAGAAGTTGAGTGCACAGGCTCAGCATCATATCTAGAGGTTGGCTTTTGATAATAGATGTAGGAGTGCTGTCTGCATTGCTAAAGAAGTTTAAATGGGTGGGGGTCAGCCTGTCAGTTTTCAAACCATGTATATCAAATTGGCCTGCATAGCTGTCACCCCAGAAGAAAGCCTTTTCTAAAGACAATGCACAAGAAAGCACACAAATAGTTTGCTGATGACAAGCAAGCAAGATTAACAGTTTAAGTTAAATTTATTCTGAGAAAATAATTATTTTTAACAAATCCACAAGTGCCACCATTATTGACATCCCTGCATTTAACACATCTAACATTAACAAATCCTTTCTCTGCCAATAAATCATTTAGTCCTCTAAGTCTTCATGCAGAATCCCTAAAGAGGTCCTAGATCCTCTCTTATGCGCTTTCCTTTTTAGCCTTCAAAATACCTTCTCCAGTACGTGTTTTCCAAGGATGGAGGTGGGGTCTAAAGGTAGTTTTGGAGACTTGGTGACCCCATGCTACTTTCAAACAGTTTTTTGCCTCCCTCTCTTATTTTGTAGACAAAAGTGCAATGGGAGATTGGCATCACAGATGTGCAGACAATAATTCTGAAGAAATTCTGCATATATATATATATATATATATATATATATATATATATAAAGATTTTTGTCTAATATATTTAATTTGAATGTGAAATTACATATATGTGAAACACATAAATGTCTAAGACCAACATCAGCGGTTAATGAATGGGAAAGAATGATTCATAATACAGAAAATCCAAAATCCAAAAAATGTAAAAGTTTCCAACTACGGTACTTGAAGACCAAAAATGGCATATTGTAAATTCTGAGCTGGAATAAAACATAGGATCTTCAGATTGTATACAAGCTAGAAGAACATAACAAATATTACTAAATTCTGAATTCTGTATTTTTGGCAAAGCCTCTTTCACTACACTTATTGATTATACGAGTTGTTGAAAACTACATTTTAAACTTACTGTTAGTAATCCTCAACCGCTAAGCCACCAGTGATGGTAGTGTAATTTTAGTATGGTCAATCATAACAAAAATGGATAAAAGTAAGTAAGTGCAGTAATAATGGTTATTATGATATGGAGTGGATATGGCAGTAATGGAGAAGGATCAATGCATAAGTTACTGTATTGTTTTATAATACTGTGTTGCATTGATCATCTGAAAGTGAACACAGGTCTTTTGTTTATTCATAAGAATATATAGGACATGCAGTGATTGTTGCAAGCTGTTTGTCTAAACTACACTGCTCACTAAAACATATTTTTGTGAGCATTGTAATACAAAAAACTATGACCACTACTGCTACTAATGTGAGACATTCTGAAACAGCAATGTTGGATCCAGACAGTGGCCCAAGTTCAATCTAAGCATATTACATATTTATTATAACCTGAGCACATGGGCTTATTCAAATTACTCTACTTACAGTATTCCACAAAAATGAGTACATCCCTCACATTTACTATTTTCTGAAATTTTATATATTTTCATAGAACAACACCGAAGGTATGACACTTTCATACAGAGTAAAGTAGTCTATAGCTTGTGCAACAGTGTAAATTTGTTGTGTCCTTAAAATAACTCAAAACACAGCCATTATTGTCTAAATCACTGACAACAAAACCACTTTTTGTGCCCAGTTAGCTATTTTCCTTCTTTGGTCATGTGGCTTGCTAGTGTTACAAGGAGCAGGTGCGTTAAATTTGGTGTTTTTCGCTCTCATTATCTCATACTGGTCACTTGAAGTTCAGCATGGCACCTTATAGCAAAAAAAACTGAAAAAAATAATTGTTGCTCTACATAAAGATGGCCTAGGCTATAAAAAGATTACCAATACCCTGAAAGTGAGCTGCAGCATGGTGGCCAAGACATAGTGAAGCAGACCATGATCCCATCCCTTCGGAAATTTGGCTGCAGGGCAGTATTCTAAAAGGACAATGACCCCAAACACACCTTCAAGATGATCACTGCCTTGCTAAAGAAAGTTTGGGTAAAGGTCAAGCATGTCTCCAGAGCATCCGTGGGGCATTTTTATATGGAAGGTGCAGGAGTGCAAGGTATCCAACATCCACCAGCTCTGTGATGTTGTGGAAGAGTGGAAAAAGATTACAGTGAAGCTCCAGTGAACTCCATGGTCAAGAGTAAAGGGAGTGTTTATACAGTAATGATGACCACACAAAATATTGACACTTTTGGCACAATTTGGTTATTTTCACTTTTAACATACATTTTCACATTTTTAAATGTAACATACCTGCTCCCCATTCACATTGGAGTTGTGATACTGGGCAGGGAAAATGGCTAATTGGGCACAATTTGCCAATTTTACCTTGGGGTGTACTCACTGTTGCCAGTGGTTTAGACATTAAAGACTGTGTATTAAGTTATTTTGAGTACACAGCAAATTTAAACTGTTATACAAGCTGTAGACTACATTACTTTATATTGTATCAAAGTGTCATATCTTCTGTGTTGTCCCATTACAATATACAGTATTATAAGATTTCACTTTTGTGAGATACTGCATTGTTTTTTTCAAATTGTTTAAGAAATTTCATTTCAATTAATTATTAATTAGTATTAGTACTACTGCCACAGCATCTACCAATATTACTAGTGAATAATAATCCTACTCTGACTTGCTCATCCAGAGCCTGCCAATTCAGAAACTGGCAGCATAGGGCAGCATAGGGCAAGAACCATCTCTGTTTTTGTGTTTGATACCTCACCAGGCCGAAAGGCATCGCCGAGGCTCAGAACTGGAATTGTCGACACCACCAACACCAATTATAATATGGACTTCACAGTGATGCAGTTGTTCACTCCAACATCATTGTTAACAAACAGCTCCAGAGATCTAGGTTCAAATCCTGGGCCACCCCTGCTAGATTTGCATGTGCATGTCCCTGGAAAATGCCTCACAGGTCCACCTTGCTGAATTAAGTTTACATATAAATTACTGCATTTACTGTGAAGTCACTTGACTGTTGGCTACTAATACATGTCCAGCATATTGATTAGAGATAAAAATGAATAAAAATTATAAGCCAAAGGCAATAAAGTGTGAATATTGTTGGAAATCAGTAGAATGTAGTCAAATGAATGAATTCCAAACCTGGAACCAGAAGGGAGTTCAGGGTGCTGACAGTATTGTACAGTATGAAGAAGTAAAGTGAAAATAAGAACAGCAGCAAGTGAGGTTGTTTGAACAGTTAAATATAAGTAAACAAGCAGGAATGCAGACAGAATAACGAGAAGCTTTTCCAAGTCAACAGAAAGTATAATAAGATGTTTAGAGTTGGTATAGACCTTTAGCACTGTGTGTCATTTTTTTCATAATTTGGTTTATATGGGTGTGAGTAGCATATGTGTACAGGTAAACAATCCTGGTAAATTCTGGTCAGTCTGCCACATTGATTTAAGTGATTTATAGCCAATTTCTCTGTTCAGAATAGTTTTGGGATGTTCATTTCTTTCTGTGTAAAGCTTGCGTAAACCAGGGGTGTTGCAAATGGAATTGACAGGCGGTGGTTGTATAACTGGATGAACTGAACCAGAATTGCTTAAAGTGAGAGCGATCCCTTTTAATATGTGTTTCCTGTCTCTGAAAAATAAGGAAACATATGCAACCCTGCCATGTACAATATCGTTGTTAAATGTTTCTCTTGATGGTAAAGCATCGACATTAGCCAACATACCAGAGGAGTGTAGGTGTTTAAAATGTGCCCTGTTTACCCTTCTGACCTCTGCATAATGAAATGGTCTTGAAATTCCTGTGTGTACACAGTCTTAATGTAGATTAGTATGAGCTAAATTCTTTAAAGGTTGTTTTGTATACTTTTCCAGCCCAATGATCATAAACAGCTACTTTATGTAAATTATTTTGTTTATGCCATGATGCAATGTCACGAACTAGTTGTAAATATGTGGGGTTGATAGATTCCTGTTTTTTAAATATAATACACTAGGATTTTTGTAAAAATCTGATAATGCTTTAGGTCTTATATAACCAGAAATACAGATAAAATACAGAAATTGTACAGGCTTACAAAGGTTCTGGCACTAATAAAAATCAAAAGTAAAATACTGTATACTTTCATTTATAACTTGATTACATCTCAAACTGCATACAGCTTTACTAAATATATCAGTAGTGCATGATCACTGGTGGCACTGATATTTTGATAATATGAAGCAAATGCAAACTATATAGCACAAAATAAAACAATAATAACAAACTAACAAACAAAAACACACTTGACATGTAATTTTCATATTTAACCATATACTGACCAGGCACCTGACTCGTGAAGTTGAAACATTAAAAACTGTTTGAGCTTTCATAATCTTTTTCAGCTTTTTCTCTTTGTCACTGAAGCACATCGTGTCAGTAAATGCGAGACAAAAGAAAACACCCACAGCAACCCAAACCCTGTGTGTGGAATCAAATTCAGCAGACTGATTAGACACGACTCGTCTCTGCTTTATCATTATGTCTAGGGAGGCAGCAACTTATAAAATACGCAGGGAAGCTTCACAGCATTTTGACAGCAAACATATATTCTAAATTAGTGTCGGTGCAGTTGGTAGACGCTTCGTGGTTTGGAAGTAATGAGAGCACTACAGTTCATAACCTATCGGTAACCCTACTTACTGGCTAATGTCTGCCTGAGCCTGAAACCTATACACATAAAAACAGTGATTGGGGTCAAGCTCAAAAATGCTGTTTGCTCTCTCAGACTAATATTACCACAGATAAAGAAGATGAGGTTAACAGGGACTATTGACTATGACCGTCAGATTCAATCACTGATTGAATGTCTACATACTAACAAGGAGAAACTGTAATAATAATTTTTCAAATTATTTGTCAGGGGATTATATTGTAGAATCAGTGTCTATGTTCAACTGTCAGGACACAATTTAGTAGCATTAACTTAAATCCTTTCAGACAGAGGAGCTCCATTTTGATGAAATCCTGAGACATTTTGGATTCCAAAAAGCATAAACTAACCATTAAGCTGGTAAATTGTGATCTTTTATTTCCTGATTGAACACAAACAATCAATTACGAAAGATACCTAATCGATAGCCCAGGTGGTGCAGCGATCTAAGACTCTATTCCCGGACCCATGTTAGAGTTTGGGTAAAACCTTCCAGACGGGTTGGGCATCACATGCAGTGGCCCTTTACCCTGAAAAGTCAGCAATAATGCATGAAAAAATATTTAAAAATTTGTAATTACACTGATGACAAAAAATTGGAGATATTTAATTCGTCTTTTCATTAAGGTTAGTTTGGGCTCAAACTGTACACCAAAGGAAATTTTACTTAATACATTTTTGCAACTTTTAACCAACTTTAGAAATAACATTTAACTCAAAAGGTATACCCTGAAATGCAAACCACATGCCATATGAAATGATTCATATGTCATAGCTTTTGACAGAACAAATTTGATGCTTGGCCTCATGCCTGTAAGTCCTTTAGATTTTACATTTATTTTCTTGTCTTCTAATGTGACAGAGGTTTGCTTGAGGCACACATGTATAGCCTCCTGTAGCAGCAAAAAATGTTGCTGAGCATGTATTGAAGATGGGCCTGGATGTGGGCATTGTGTTTGTTCACTGATCTGGAAGCTGCTGGGATCACATCACACAGGATCACACAGAAAGCTAGTTTTGCATTGCTCCTTCCAGCTCCTGACCAATTGCTAAAGGTCTAGCAGATATGCTTAATTTATTCTTGTCAGAAAGTGCCCCACATGCATATAAAATGTAAATCAGCCAGGCATACAAGTATAGTTCTGGTAGCAGCAGAGAAGCCATAATACCGTAAACTGAAGGTTTTGGCTAAACAAATTGATTCATAAATAAAATGTGAGTTCCAGAATACCAATGCCTCGCTCATGTTTCATGTAGGTTATGAATATTAAGAGCAAATACCATTTTAGCGTATGATTTTGCACAACCACACATGAGGAACAGCTCTTGTTTGTAACAGCTCTGAATCTTCTCATGTTGCAAAACGCTATTAAATATTTTTCCTTCTTTTTGGCACTCATAAGCTCACATAAGCTGCTCAGAATTTGTTTTAGAATCCAAGCTAGTCATGATGAAATCATAATGCTACATGTGCCGCCTGTTATCTTCAATGCACCATGCCCGAGCCCCCCCCTTCATGATAAGTAAAATACAGTGTAATCTAGGCAGCCATTTTCATTCTTTATCTGGGTACCTTCTGTTGCATGATTGCCTTGGCTCACACTAATCCACTGCAGGAGAGTGGGTTGGACCATTGGGCAGTCGTAGGTTGAGGGGTGCTCCATCCTGCATACAAGCAGATACTGCCTGCCAACTAGCTGCTCAAAAAAGACATCCGGGACAATTGGCACAGAACAGAGAGGCAAAGTTTTAGATGCAGAAGGCAGAAACCCCTATCATGCATAAAGGTGCTTAAAAAACATCTCATCTTAATCCACAGCAAATCATTCAGTCACTTCACAGCACATGCAAAGTACATTCTACCCAAACCTAAATTCCTTTTGCCTTTTACCAACATGGATATATGCTTAGTTAACTTTCAAGGCATGAAGCGAAATCTTGGTTGTTTGACAGGCTTCGTTAATGTTTAATGGGAGAGAAAACAGAGACAGAACCACATACATTTCCTCAAGTTTCACTGTACAAGCAGGATAATCAATAATTAATGCAAGTTTCATGACATAAGGAAAAAGTAGCAGAGTTGCTGGATTAAGAACCGGACATGCTGGTGATGCTTTCTCGCACCTGACAACATTTACTCATTTTTCTGGACATCATTAAATGATAATTGACATTTAGGGAAAATCATTATGTATTAACCCTTTCAATTCTAAAGCCTGATTGCTAATTAATTACTTATATTAGGACAACTTTGAAGTAAATCAGAGTGCTAAATCAATGCATATGAGAAAACAGAACTATGACAACAATCATATTACTACCACTGTTAAAAAAATTGAGAAAATAAAAGACATGGATTTTAAAGTTTATCTGTTTGGTGAAAACAAAACTTGAATAAAGAGTAGCAGAGTTGCACAGAGAACAAAAAGAACAGCAGCTATAAGGATTTTACAAAGAAAGAATCAATATAAAAAGAAGCATGAAAGAAAAAGAAAAAAATTACCAATGTGGGCCACACAAACACAAAGAACTCTGCTTTCCCAGACTGAGATCAGTCCCAATCATAGACTAAAGAGGCTTTCAACTGTGACTCACCACTGATTTTTAAATTTTCTTACTAGAATGAAACAGAGACTATACAATATGCACAGTGGGGCCTACTGACCATGGTACATGGTACATAGTACATGTTTACCAATTCCCCATGAATCCTCGGGATTGATGATGATGCCCTCCACCGCCTTAACCAGGATAAGCAATATAAAAATAATATAAATGGCAACTAGAGCTGGATAATATGAGCTGTTATAGCCTGTTATTAATAAAAAAATCTGTATTGAATACATTGATTAGTCACGGACATAACAGACCGGGAAAATGTGTGAACCTAGTTTCCTGTAGTATGGAAAGTCTAATGTGTTTAGTTTGATTGGCCTGAGAAAATGGATTGTAGAAAGTTGGACACAGCATTTCTGAATACCTGTGTGAGTCCTGCAAAGGTCACATGAAGTGTGCAGTGCTAAATCATGTAAAGGCAAATGGCACTAGCAAAATACATGCTGAAATATATAAATATGTTTCAAACATTCTTGTTTTCATTATAAAACACACAAAAAATCATCAAGCCTACAAACCACCTGGCTGTTTCAATAGCACGTTTTTTTTAAATTAATGAGATATAAAGCAATATGAATGAAAAGCATCTGTATTGAAATGCACAACATTATGTTTAGCAAACCCACTATTTTTCACTGCTATGCAAGCAGCTACTAAAAACATTACTGCTAAACGAGGTTCTACCACTTATTAAATATAAGGGCTTACATACTTTTACTAGCCTGAGCTCTAAATATTTGATTGTTGTGTTCTGTAAAGAAATTAAGTTTAAAAACAAAAAAAAAAGATTTATACCTATGAGATTACTTGAATGAGATATGTTACTCTTTCAGATATTAATTATTTTTATTCACACCATCATAAGTGATATAACAGCCTCAGTTATGTCAAACAACCGTAAACTCAGCTTCTGTATATTACACACGTCTCGACAACATATTGTTTGACTTTATGAGTTTTAGTTACTCCATAACATTGGCAGTGTTCACCCTGCCTGTTCATTCACTTAATCTTTTATAGGCATCTGCTTCTTCAGTGATAAATATTTACTGCACCTCTCCTTCTGCAGACTGAATTCTTCCAGAAGAATAGGATGCCCAGAAAAGTGGCCACTGTAAAAAAA
>JAUZST010014408.1:0-10623 GCA_034779995.1 Parotocinclus haroldoi
TATGTTGTTATGTATAAGCTATATGTTGATTCACCAGAATTGACGTGATGGATGAATTCCTGTAGGTTTAACACTGTTTCGCTGCCATATCCCTTCCCTGTTTGATTTGGATTGTGAGTTAGGAGCTGATGCGTTCGAAAGCTTTCTTCAGGCGAAGAGAGTACTGCAGGCTTGATCTTGCGTTCGTGCCAGCATAAACTGCGTGTGGGTGTGCATATGGCAGCAGTACTTTGAGAATATGTGGTTTCCTGTCTGTTTTATCACATTGGCAGGAATCGTATGGCACGCTGCAATGTCAGCTTCTTGTTTTTGATCTGACGAACGTATTTAATTACCTCAATAGACTAATGCTTTTCTCCTCTCTTACCCCCTCCACCCCCTTTATCTTTCAGCAGGTTCCTCTATCAGTAGCGAGTCCTCACCAGTCTCATCTCCAGCCACGAACCAGGGCTCACCAGTCAGTACGCCCAAGAGGGGACCGCTGGGACCGGTGATAGTGCCCCCTGGGGGCCACAGCGTCCCCAGCACCCCACCCGTAGTCACCATCGCCCCAACGAAGACAGTCAACGGCCTGTGGAGGAGCGAAAGCCGTCCCGTACGAGAGGTACCGCATCTCTGACGCGCACGCGCCTGTGATGTTTATTTCCATTTCCTGTCACTAGCTGATTTCGCCTGTGCACTTTCAGTGGTCGATTGGTATGCGCAGGGCAAGAACCTGAGCTTTATTTAGTGCTGAGATATCGCAGAAGGAGCGAAACCACACCGTGTTTAGAATAATACGTAAATAAGTCATTAACATCGGAATCCGTTAGGATGATTAAGTACATATGATCATTAGACTTCAGTGCGGTGCCTGTGTGCCGTCTTTGCCGTTTTGAGTCTTTGCTTTCCTAACGAACAGTGATATTCCTGCGACCTCGCGTTAGGAGGCATTTTGATTTGTCATTGAGGCCGGCTGTACTGAGCTTCAGCCGCTGTGTAGCATATAAAACACACCACAAACACGTTTGCTGGGGATTAGCAGATTTAACAGTGAGGCCGGGCTGGATGTATGTAATATTATATGTACACGTGATCCAGCTTCCCCTTCCTACATGCTTAAGCGATGCCAGATGACATCTAGAAGGACAGCTAACGTCTTTGCAGTCTCAAATCCAGGCCTTCTCTCTCTCTCTCTCTCTCTCTCTCTCTCTTTCTTTCTCTGTGTAAAAGAGACACTTTGATAAGGGATAAAGGATTATGGCCGTCCACTAATCTGCCTTATCTTCAACCGCTGGCTAAAGGCACTCGTACCCGTCACCTAGGAGACGGCCTCGGCGATTGTGACAGCCGTGACCGTTGCGCGGCCCACACTTATTCGTATTTCTTCCCTTTGACCTCTCTGACCAGCTCCATTAGCTCTGCTCCCGGGTTTTAGACGAGGTCAGGAGGTCAGCTCCTCTACTGACAAAGGAGGAAACCGGAGGTTATGGATGATGTGAAAATGTAACAAATCCCACCCATAACAGAGAAGCTGTAGGACGCCGAAGAATACGCGCTTATTTTTAATTCGGCCGATGCACATTAAAGCACGTCCAAGGCCCAGAGTCAAGAAGCTGAAAACAGTCTCGAAAAGCAAAGAATAGACGCTTTAAGCTTAAAATGGAAACATTTCGTACTGTGCAATAGGCCAGGTCTCATTTTTGGATGTTTTAAAAATCTTGCTGTTTTGCTTTTCAAAACCGAGATTCCCTTTTCTGTCAGCAGGTGTCACTTGTACGAGCTTTCTGCCGTTCAGGCAAGAATTCGACGCACATAAGACAGATTTTTTTATTCCTAAGGTTTAGAGAATTAAACGGCCTGTGTGTGTGAGTGAAGCGTCTGAAATCTCTACGGATAAGAAAACCGTTTGGGACGTCCGTGTTTGCCCCGGAGATCCCAGGTTTGATCCCGACCTTTGTATGTTCTCCCCGTGTCCGTGTGGGGTTAATTCAGGGACTTCCGGGTTCCTCTCACAGTCCAAAGGCATGCGTTAGGTTAATTGGTGCCTGTAAATTGTCCCAGTGTGAGTGTGTCGGACCATGGTCCTGTCACGAATAGTCGATGCCGGTGCGAGTTTAAACGAAGCAGGTAAACGAACAAACGCGAAACGTGAGCGGTTTCCTGTTCTAAATATGTCAGTCAGGCTGGATGAGAGAGCGAAAAGAACTGCGAGAGCAAAGGGTGTGATTAAGCAAATGCGAGAAAGGGGAACGGAATCAATCAATCTCGGAAATATTTTAATATCCACCGTCCACACACGCACCAATTTGGAGCAAACGGAGTCGGCCCTGTTCTAGGGGTCAGTGCGGGTGTGTCTGCCCCCGGCAGCCCTCTATTCAGCTCCATCCCCCCCCCCCCCCCAACACACACACACACACACACAAACACCCCTCATACCGAACAAAGAGCGCTCTGTCCTCTTTACACTCTTAATCAGCTCTGAGTAAGCAGGTTACGCCATCGTTTGAGTCGCCCCGTCCTCCCCGGACGAGTGTCCTGTCCCCCCCCCCCCCAGAAAGCTGTCAATTCAATTAAAGCCTAGGCTGAAGCTGCCGGACTCTGACCCGGGGCCCGGCATGCACACGGGGACGCGGGGGGGAAACCGCAGGGGGATGCTCGTCGCCATTTTGTCGCATTGATATGCAAGCGCTGTCGGCGCCCGAGATGCAGGCGCTGTGTGGCGTTAATTTGCTCCGGATGTTTAGCTTTGCGCCGTCTTCCCTTTGTGGGAGACGCGAGATGCAGAAACTGTATTTGAAGTGTCGCTTTGCTTCAACGAGAGGGCGGCACTGTGCCCCCGCAGCTTGTAATTGCTTCTTAATTGGCAATTCGGATGTATCGCTCCATCTGAGCGACGCCAGCGAATGCCATTCTGATGCACACGGTTTCTCCACCCCCTTCCCGTGGGAAGGGCAAAGGAGCAGGCATTCACCCGGCATATAATACAGTGTGCGTGTGTGTGTGCGTGTGTGTGTGTGTGTGTGTGTGTGTGTGTGTTCAGGATATACAGACCATTCTTTGTAAATGGAGAATGCATTCTCCTGTGAGTTCAAAGGTCAGGAAGAGGTGAGGTCTGGCAAAGCCACTTGTTTTTGCAAAATAAGCTCTCGTACCACGTTAACGAAGAAGCGTCTAATTAGAGGCCTTATGAAGCTGTGTCCTGTTGCGCGGCTTTAGCATGTGGCCGGTTTGCGCTGTCTTGCATATCGGCGCGTTTCGGTGCTTGCGCTCGGAGTTTGGACGAAAGACGGCGGCATCTCTTGTTTTGGCAGACAAAAGACGCAAAGGCTGAGCAGGGCCAGGCAGCAGGCGGGCCGCAGGCTCTAACACAACACGCTGCTCGTACATTTTTAATGCCAGCAGGCCCACCGCGCACCTGCCACCCCTCCAAGACACACAGTTCCAAAACCTGAGCGTAACCGCCGGTGCAGCGTAACCAAATAGCCAGCAGAGGGCACAGAGGTGAGCGCGCCAATCTTAGAGCGTGGCAGGATCACGTAACGCGGCCTGGTTCTGACACCGTTTCAGCCAACAAGCGCCGCTCTGTCTTATCCTGAATCGAGTCATATTTTCGGTAAATCCCGTCGGCTGTGCAGCCCTCCGAACGAGCTCACAACAGACAGTCGCCCCGCGGCAGAGAGAAAAGCATGGCCGTTTTAATGAGGCAAATTAAAAAGCAATCAAGACTTTATTGGGCGCTAACGTGGCACGGCGGGAAGCGATCGAACGGTTCTTCTCCTTCCCTCGACCGTGTGCTGAACAGCTGTCGTTCCAAAATAGCAACGAGCGCCCTGTCAGTCGGCGACGGTCACGTTTGGAGAGAACGTTCCCGCTTCCAAGAGTCTGTCATGGCGCTTCATGGCTTCCGTTCATTCAGCCCGGGCTGAGGCAGCTAAATGTCAGCAGCCGAGCAGCAAACAAAGAGAAGCAGCCCAGCTCATAGGCGTGATCTCTTCAGTGGATAACTACAGAGGGGCGGGAATCAGAGGAAAGCGGCTCGATGGGCTTGGAGATGTCGCCCTGCGCTGTGATTTTGACTTCTCTTGACGTGTCTAAAGCACTTTTCTGCCCGGCTGCACATCGGCAAATTGCCCCTCCCTCTCCTCGCCCTCCCCGTGAGTGCTTACAAAGCCATTAGCAGAGCGGGGTGCTCGGGCGAGGTAGAGCGGGGTCAGGGGGCACATGTGGATGCTGAACAGGGGCTGCGTTGCTGCTAAGTGGAGTGCGTTAAACCACTCGAGGCGAAGGGGTGGCGGACAGAAAGAGAGACTGACAGGAAGGAAGTACAAGCACTGGAGGCAATTAATATTACATGCGACCGATGTTTAAGAGTCGATGGCTCATCGGCTGAGACAGGAGAGCAGAGGTAATGGTGCTCTAAATGGAGTTTCCTCCTGAGAAAAGCCGCCGGGGGGTTTGCCCGGATTCCCAGAGACACCGAGACGCTCGGTCTGCGCATCATCAGCTTCTGCTTCATCCATTTTGGCTCGACGTCCTGCCTAGTTAAAATGCCGGCTTCAATTAAACAATACAGTACGCTATTAATAGCAGCTCCTGAGGCTCGGCGGTAAGAGCCAGCTGCCGTTCCGAAGGACCTGGCTCGTTCAGCCGATTCGGAACTGCTTCCCGTTAAAATAAGACAGGATTTCGAATCCACTCGTCGCTCCTTATTAACGCATTTAATGCTTCTGATGCACGGCCAGGATTTAGTGCCAGAACGCATCTGTATGGGTCTTTCTGCCAAAAAAAACCCTACGTTATCGGGCAGTTTTATTCTAGACATGCTTCTCGGGGGATTTAGCAGAAGACGGGCGCTTGGAAGCCTCCGAAAATCGGCTCTACTGTGGGAAGAAAGAAGGAGAAATGATCAGCTTCGAAGCTAAAATATAAAAACATGTAGATATTGTAGATGTATACCTACATGTTTGGCATAGTCGTGTTCTGCCGGATAAACTGCGGACTCTGTGAAAAAAGGTGTTAAACCATGAAAAAAAAAAACCCAGAACAGTGTAAGCAGCGAGCAGAACAGAAGAGCTTGGCTTATATTATGCCATTAAAGCGCATTTTCTTCTGAGCAGGACATCAAACTGAAACCGTTAAATGATGTTTGCTCTCCCATAATCAGGTTTGTGATCATGTCATTAGATTTAACTTCATTTCCGCCCTGTTGACCCTCAGCAGGCCAGGATGTTGCAGCCCGTCGTCTTTCCCCAGGCGTCTTTCTTATTAGCTCGGGTTTAAACTAAAATCCCTGCTTTTACACTCGCTGCTTCCAGCATAGGGACTGCGGGTTCTTCCTAAAACGCTCTGAGGCGACGCATTCTTATGCCGAAGAGCCGAGCTGTGCCTGTGTGTGTGTGTGTGTGTGTGTGTGTGTGTGTGGTTTGCAGCCCTGTCTTTACTTGCTCAGTCTAATCAGATAAGCGAGCCAACAGTAACACAACAGTAACAAACATTCACTCTCTCCCACAGTCAGAGTCGGGACCTCGCGGGGTCGGGAGAGAGCGCTTGGTCCCTGAGGCTCAGGAAAAGGGCGGACCTTCTGTTCCAGCCCACCTATTAGGAAATCCGTACGCTTTTGGTTTGACCCCCGGATCTGTGATGCAGGATTCACGATTTCAGCCCCTCAAGTGAGTACAACTCTATATCCTGGCCCGGCCTGGCACCTTCCTAATCAGCCTGAACCTCGGTTTCCTCACGTGCGTTCTTTCAGCGAGCGTAAAACCTTCGTTTATAACGGTTTGCATTTCTTGTTTCCTTTTTATTCGACTCCTGTCCTGACCGACGCGAGTCTGGCCGTGAACGGCTGTCAGCTCGTGTCCTGACTCTGCTCCCTCTCTGTGCAGCAGCCTGCCCAGGCAGATGGCCCACGCGGTGCCCCCTGGTGGTGTGCCAGAGGATTACCTGCGCAGTTTCCGGCCCTATCCGACAGCAGAGGAGCTGCGGATGCCCTCGCTGCAGTTAGGCCTCGACCCGGCCACTGCTGCAGCTGCCGCCGCATATTACCATCCTGGCTACCTTCCTCACCCCTCCTTCTCCCCCTACAGGTAGCAGTGTTCTTTTTAATAATGATCACTAATGCCGACATTGACATTATAACAGTTAGGTATGACCCAAAAGCGATATTAATAATAGAAATAGATTATAGAATTGTAATAAAGAGGGGACGGAGAGACATACAGAAAGAGAGAGAGCACAATAATGAACTTAACCCATCACAACCTTTGCTCCATCTTTTTAGGATGGATGACCATTTCCTTTCAGCGCTGAGGTCGCCATTTTATCCACTCCCCGGAGGGGGCACTCTACCCCCGCTGCACCCGTCCGCTGTGCCCATGCACCTCGCAGGGGTGCGTTACCCTGGTGACCTTAGCCATGCCTCGCTGTCCAGTCTTCAGTCTGAGAGGTATACACAAACTCGCTGACTCGCACAGACTCGCACGTACAGCTTGCAAGTATTACTAAAGCTACGCTTCACTCTCCCGTGTCTCTCCTTCCTGCCCAGGCTCCAGATGGAGGACGAGCTCCGTCAGAGAGAGAGGGAGCGCGAGAGGGAGCGCGAGCGCGAGCGAGAAAAGGAGCGCGAGCGCGAGGCAGAGCGAGAAAAGGAGCGAGAGAGGGAGCGGGAGCGCGAAAGAGAGCGAGAAAAAGAGCTGGAGAGAGAGCGGGAGCGCGAAAGGGAGAGGGAACGCGAGCGAGAGAAAGAGAGAGAGCGAGAGAGGGAGAGAGAGAGGGAGCTGGAGAGACAGAAGGAGAGAGCAGCACGTGAGAAGGAGCTGCAGGTCTCCAAGGCCATGGAGGGTCACTACCTGGCTGAACTGCACACTCTGAGAGGCCAGGCCGAGGAAAGAGCGAAGGCCGTCGAGAGACTCACCCCCAACAGAGCAGGTACCAGTCACTAAAACGGTCCCGCACGCCCAGTCCCGAGCATTTCCCCGCTTTTGAAGTCGTGTGGTACGTTAGGGCTGTCAAAGTAAAAAACGAAACCAACTGTACTGCGCAGAAGTCTTAGGCCACCATTAGAATACAAACAGAAAATGGCAGCTTCATCGGGGTTGCCGAGTCAAAGGAGCTCAATCAAGAATGGTCTTTTTGTAAGAAGCCACAAAGTCTGTTTTTCGGCGGAAAAGAGCATCGTGAATCCTAGTCTGAAAATGAGTCTACTTTTGCACAGTACTATAGATGTGACTGCAAAAAACTCCCGGCGCTATTTTTACAACGTTCAAAAGGTATTTAAAGTTGAAATTAGTTCGTTCCAGAGTATCGAAACGATGAGTACCGATATAGCTTTTACCAAATCTTGTACAAAGCTGACTGCCATGCGTTCTTTCTTTTACAGATAAAACCAAAGACCCTGTGCTTGCTGCTCCCAAACCAATCCAGGCAGGCCTGCACCCTTCGCTAAGCTCCTCCCACCACCCTGTACCCAACCTGGTCTCCGCTCATGCCATGTACCTCGGACCAGGTGGGACAGGACACGGGGCTCTGACGCCCGCCATGTTACTGCAGCGCAACAACGAGGAAGAGAGGTGGCTGGCCCGGCAGAGGAAGCTCCGACAAGAGAAAGAGGACAGGCAGTACCAAGTGTCGGAGTTTCGGCAGCAGGTCCTAGAACAGCATCTAGACATCAACAAGCCGGGAGAGACGCCTGAGCTGCGGAACGAGGGGCCAAGGTAGGCAGGAACATCTTGTTTTGGGGAACATGTTGGCTGGCCTCGGTGTGCGGCGTGCAACAAGAAAGCTCTTGGAGTTTTGTTTGTTTTTTTTGTTTTTTTTTAAGGTAGCATTGCATTCCAGACCGAAATATGCAGGCGCCGTGCTACAAACCCAACCTGGCAACGGTGCGAAATTGTTCCTGATGTAGTCTTGGGGGGGAGGGGGGGAGGGGAACCCCATCTAAATTACCACAAACTAATTCCATTCATCCGAGGCACGCCACGCGTCCCGTTTTGTTTGGCGCGTGGATTTAAGAGCTGCTTTGTATTTCCATGGTAGCTGAGCACAAGGCCTGATTTAAGTGTGATGGATCAGCGTTACGAGGGATGTAATCACAGTCGGCCGCTTTGTAATCAGCCTGAAAGCGTTCTATGACACCGTCGCCCGTTGGCGGCGATAAAAACAGCGTTTCAAGCATTGGCTGAGTCTCGCTGACGCTTCGTTTAGGCAGCCCACCATTACCTACAGATGTGATTTTATTGCCGTTTCGCGGCTGGGAAGAAGAAAAAAAAAAAAAACCTCAAAAACCCTTCTCTCTCTCTGACGCCTTCCGAGTGCGGATCCGTAAACGCTTTCCAGATGACACGGTTCGGCGCGGCCGGTGTTCCCTCAGCGCTTCGAATCAGCTGAGTGGAGCGCTCGGGAAGTCACACTATTCCCCCACACCGTTACTCATCTGCTGTCATCGCCGCAGGCAGACCGTTTGAAGAGTGCGCTGGAAGGAGGCAAAGACTCAGAGCTTGTCTTGGATTCGGATGGAGCTCCGAGGCGGCTGAGCTGCCAGATTGTGAAACGCTCCGCGCCTGCTTCTCAGAGGCCTTCGAATCTGGCTGCTGTAGATTCCCGAACGCGCGCCGTTGCGCAGGCACGCCTCGTTCGTGCTGAGGACGTGAGCGGCCACGACTCGGGCCTCTGCTCTTTGTTTAACGCCAGCCTTTTTCGCCCTGAGTAATCGGAGCTGCATGACCTTCTCTTTGGTCGCACGTGAGAGGTCAGAGCCGGTGTAGGGTTTTAGACGTGCGTGTTTGGGATACAGACTGACAATTACAGCGCCCCTGTCGTCACAGGGCCGCTAGCCAGCAAGCACGCCTCGATCAGGACAGAGCCCGATGTGATGAAGCGGTGAGACAGAACACGCCTAATAGCTTCTGAAAGAGCATTCCAGCTCCGGGTTTGTGCCGAACTACATCAGATGGAGAATACGTCATGCTCTAATGCTAGTCCCTGCACTGGGAGTTGAGCACACTTCAAAGGCCTCAAACCTAAAGCAAATCCCTCCATCTACTCACAAAGCCCCGACCGCTCTGTAATTAGCCTCGTTTTAAAGACTCGCACACTAGAGCGGTTCGAGACGACAGAACCACGATAGATATGTCACAATCTACATTCCTTAACAAATGACCAGCCCAGCGGCACTTCCTATTAAAACAATTCCAGGTTTGCTTTCATGAAGCGTCCATTTAAGCAGCAGAGCACGAGTGGGAGTGACTAACAGCACCGCTTCGGTTTGGTCGGAGGCGAGTGCCGGAGATCATCGCGCACCCTTGCTTTTGTGCAGCAGGTTTTTACCACGGCAGGAACTAAACGGGTCCTGAATTTGGGTCCACAACAAAGGAGTTGTTGCACATGGGTGAAGATGAAATTCGTTAAGCTTTACATGATAGAATCGAGTTATTGTTATTATTAGGGTTTCAGATATATGTTTGTACGGATGACCTTTGTCTGTTTAAGTCGTTTCCATCCATCCATTATCTTCTGCTATGGGGTCGGCGCCCACCTGGCAGGAACAACCCCAGACGGGGCGTCAATTTTAAGTCATTTAGTACACAGGTTATTGACGTGTAAAGTGTATTTTGACCAACTCTGTAGGGGATTGGAACGTATCCTAATTTGGAGTTGGTACATGACTCATTTTTCTTACCCCTCTTGCCCAGGCCTCTTCCAAACCACCACGAGCACAGTGGCCGAGAACGTGAGCGCGACAGAGACATCCACCCACACTTGGGAGCTCCTCCCCCTCTTATCTCCCCCAAGCCCCAGCCCAGAGACCACGCCCCAGCTCCGCCCACCACTCTCTGGAACCCGGCCTCGCTCATAGAGACCTTCTCGGAGTCGCGGCGTCCTCTACACGAGCCCCATTCAGGCAGCTATGAGATCGGTCGTCACCCTCCGCATTTAGCCAAACCCGAGCGCCACTACGGCTCCGAAAAGGTCAAGGATGGGTTGGATAAGTTCCCGTTAGTCAGACCCACGGGTTTCTCCGAGCCCAGGCCGTTCCTGGCCGAGCTGGAGAAGTCCACGCAGTCCTTCCTGAACCAGCAGAGGGCATCGCTGAGCCTGACCAGCCAGTACGGGGAACTGAGTGGCGCTCTGAAAAACAGCGCAGTCCATAAAGGGTTCCAAGGGCCACCCCTGTGCCAGGGAGGCGAGACCATGCTGGTGTACGACGAGTATCTGCAGCAGCACAGACGACCAGTCAGCAAACTGGACCTGGAAGAGAGGAGGAGGAGAGAAGCTAGGGAGAAAGGTGAGTGATACGGTCATGTTCAGTCCGTAGCAAAGGTCAAAGGTCAAAGGCCTGGAGTCTTTAATATGTGAGTCTGAATCGAGTCGAGAACTGAGTCTGTATTTTGAATTTTGAGTCTCTAATGTGAGTCCAAGTCTCTAGTATGAGTCCAAGCCGAGTCAAGTCTCTAGTATGAGTCCAAGTCCAGTCAAGTCTCTAATGTGAGTCCAAGTCCAGTCAAGTCTCTAGTAAGTCCAAGCCGAGTCAAGTCTCTGGTGAGTCGAAGTCCAGTCAAGTCTTTAGTGAGTCCAAGTCCAGTCAAGTCTCTAATGTGAGTCCAAGTCCAGTCAAGTCTCTAGTAAGTCCAAGCCGAGTCAAGT
>JAUZST010014409.1:0-10623 GCA_034779995.1 Parotocinclus haroldoi
CCTGACCTTTGATAAAAGCATAAATTCTCCCGGGGATCCCAAAAATCCTCCCATATCTCACTGACCCGCTTTGTATCTGCGACTTGTGGCTTATTTTTCTTATTCGCTTCTCATGTTCTTTGGTCCAAATAAACGGAATTTTGGTCCAAATAAGCGAATAACATTACACATATATCATAGGATTTGGTCCCTGGTCCCATTAACTTGATTCGACTGTACTTTGTTACGGAATAAGCTTAATATTAGTGACTTTTTGTAACTGCAGCTGCGGTAGCTTGTTTAAAACTATATGTACATTACACTATACAATCCTACAATCAGCCTTCAGTGTGTTACATAAGACGTCACATGGTGGCAGTAATGAACCCTGGGAACTGTAGTGAGGAGAAGCTGCTGTGTGTATATATAAGCATTCTTGATTCATGATAAATTCAGCTTAAGATGGAAGTGCCGGAATGTATCCAGTATAAAGCAATTTTTTTAAAATTATGACTGTTGTTAAGGCCCCAGACATTAACGCAAATGGACATTGATTATCCCATAACTACAGTGTTTTTAATTAACTGTTAACATTTCTGAACCAGTGTTTTCTAAATATTCTTTAGATCTTCTCACTCCCTTACACACTCCCGTTGCAGTGCCTTGCTGCTGGTGATCTCTCTTGCCGTCGTATTGAATTTACGAGTGAAGTTTAAATTGTAACTTTAACGGAGCGTGCTAAAGCCCACCAACTTCTTTGCATTCTCACTTTCTGCTAAACATCATACTGTTTCATCACTCATGCTTTTAATAAGTAAGAAAATGTTTTAATATTGATAAAGAAAGATGGACTCTTAGTTAAGAGGTTGGTTGGGACCTTGTGATTCTGAAGTGCCTGAAAGTAAGAAGGTCCTGGGTTTGATCGCATGGTGGCTCAACAAGCCTTTGTGTGTTTACATTTTCTCCTTGTGTCCGTGTGTATTTACTCTGGGTACTCGTGTTTCTTCCCACAGTTCAGTCATGCATTAGATTCGTGTGTGTGTATGTGTGTGTGTTGCTGACATTTGCCACTGATGCTGCTAGCTGTGTTAAACAATCAGACTTGATTCTGAAGTGTGTGTAGCAGAAACGAGCTTTTTTTTTTTTTTCTTACTCTGTGCACACAGGCAGAGCAACAAAAACAGGCGGCCATCATCTCCGCAGAGGGTGATTCTCAGGCCGCCCTGCTCATCGCCAACTCCCTGGCCGAGGCAGGAGACGGTCTGGTGGAGCTGAGGAAACTGGAGGCTGCCGAGGACATCGCCTTCCAGCTCAGCCGTTCCCGCAACGTCACCTACCTGCCCTCGGGCCAGGGCACGCTGCTGCAGCTGCCCCAGTGAGGCACACGAACGTGGACACGCACACATGCAAGGCGCTTCCCATTCCAGCAGGACTCGACGGCGATGAGCGCAGGCTGCGTCTGAAGATGCCGCAGACCACAATGTCAAAGATGGACTGGGGAAATTCCAGCAGCGAGATGGAGTCAGAGCATGGAAAGGGAACCTTTGTAGCGCTGTAGTGTGTGCGCGTTTATAACATGTAACATGTTTAATTGTGTATTAATGGCTAAAGCAGTAGAGTCTGAAAGCGTTGCCCCCCCCCCTCCCCAAACAGCACAGGTGTCTCCTAGAAACGGAATTTAGACTAAAGTGTAATAATTGAAAGTGGACCCGATCTATCCACCTGTCAAGTCACACTCTGACTCTGTTAGCCTGAATCGGTTTCATTTGTTTCCGTCTGTTTTTCTGAATGTATGACCGAAGGAGGCGACTCCCTTCCAAGAATCATAAATTGGTGAATGAATAATAAATTTATTGAAGAACTATGTTGAAACCTGGCTGCATCCATCTGGAGAAAAGTCATAAATAAGTAAACCTCTACATCCCCAAATCAGAATGTAATACACAGACATTCCTGCATTTCAACCCTGCAAAAAGTTTGAAATGTTATCATTCCTTCTCACAAAACTTAGTGTTTCAGGGGTCATTTTGTCTTGAAATTTACGGCTAATAATGAAGTAAACTAAACTTTGAAATAATAATCTCAATAATTCAAATGGGTGATGTCAACATGGTTCGGTACAAAAGCAGCATCCAAGTCTTAATCTTTGAGGAGCAGAGATGTTTGTCAATAAATTAAATAGTTATTGAAATATCTAAAATGAAATTTCTTCATAGTAAGATTGAAAGGGGTTTGGATATTTCCCACTTTGAAGAATTTCAGTGCGAAAAGGTGCCGGCACGGTGGATGGCACTGCTGCATCACAGCAAGAAGGTCCTACGTTCAATCCCAGGGTGCAGCGGCCTGGGTCCTTCCCGTGTTTACTCTGGGTACTCCGGCTTTCTCCCACAGTCCAAAGACATGCATGTTAGATTAACCAATTCCTCTAAATTGGCATTGACGTGTGTGTGTGTGTGAGAGAGAGCGAGAGATAATGGATGGATAGACATTTCATTTTGAAATAGCGTATTCATTTTGGGCAGTATATGATATTTGAGTATTTGTGTGTCTGGTTTCAGGACAGCAGTAGTGTTTCATATAGAGAACCTATAGAATATCATCATACCTCTTTAACCTAGTGAGCAGCATAGTGGAGCAACAGTGGCTCGGTGTGTAAACGGGAGTGTCTTTAGCATGTAAGAGTGTGTGCCCTATGGTGGATTGGCATCCTGTCTAGGGTTGTCTCTGCCTTGCGCCCTGTGGCACCGGCTTTGCTGTAACTCTGACCAAGAGTTAAGCAGAGAAGAAAATGAATGAATTGTGTAAGTTGTATTGGGAGTAAGTCTTAAATCTAAACCTTCAAGTCTCAAGCAAGCCCCAAGTTACTGTGATACTACTTGAGTAACTCAAGTCCAAGCAGTAAGTCAAGCAGGTTAACTCCAGTTTCCACATTGAAATCAGTCAAAATAAAGTGGTCATAAATTAACATGAACTTTGGTGAAATGAAACGTTAGCTTAAAAGTCAGTCGTATAACCTTTCTCTTTTTACTATTTTTATCGAAAACAGGATCTTTGAATCCAAACCTCAATGTATTCGTTGCTAGTTTTGCCTGGTTAGGTTCGCATGCGTTGAAACAGAAATCTGCCAATCGTGTATCAACCGCAAAAGACTCTAACAATACCTAATGTTTTAATACCTTAAATGCTTGTTTTGAATGAAAAATCAAGTAATTTCGAGTCATTTGTCTCAAGTCATGAATACCAAGTCAAAGTCGAGTCTTTTTATCAGTGGTAATCAATAAGTCCCAAGTCAGCTTGACTAATTTGTTAATAGCTCATGGAAAGATATCATATTGAATTATTTAAGTATTATCCCTGCTGATGTTTTCCTAAATTTTTCATTAGGATCAAAAATATATAATATAAATTAGTATACATTCATTAATTTGTATTTTTTGAAATTATTTTAATAAAATGTCAAATTAGAATTTAGCATTCAACATTTTAGATGCATTTTTATATTAAACATATTAGAATTAGAATTATATTTATTTAACTCAGTTAAATTTCATTTACACTCCATGACTTTATAACCTGATACTGAAACAGAACAGAGCTCTCGTTTTACGAATTGAGATAATTAGATAACGCAGGATAAAATAAAAGTAGTTCTTAAAAGTTTGCTTTTATTGAGGTGTCCTGACAGTACACAGGATGTCAGTACGAATTTCCTGTAAGACACACTGACACACCACACGTGCTTTTGTAACTATCTTACATGAAACTGCAGCGTACATCGTGTGGTTGATTTTTATAGCAAATGTTAAAAACATTTGTCTTTTTTACACCTGTATGTTTGCAAACGAGTACAAGTGCAACTCGGCCTACGAGGACGTTATTGCATTTTTAAATGACAGGTGCTCTGTCAAATAAGACGTAAAGGCTCATCTGCAAAAAAAAAAAACGGAATCGCAAGCTAGGGCTCAAACTTAAACGTGACCTTTTTAGGTTTGGAGATGATAGTAATAAGGATTTGGGCTGCATCGTGTTTGGCGTCATTTCACTCATTAGTGGAAGGCAGATCTTCGAGATTTTGGATCTAGTGAGGAAATGTGTTCAGAGGAACAGTGTAAGGAATCTTTTGCTCTGGGGGAACAAGTTATGTTTTAACACTTCCTTTGATAACATGTAACCATTTGGTGATTGCTTTGCCAGTAAATGCTTTGTGTTTGACATTGGTTCATGGAAATAATACAGTGTTCACAAAAATCAGAGGATATTTTATTATTGGATATTTTATTTTGAAAGATCCCCTCATTTTGGGGGTGTTTCTTTCAGCACTGCCATTTGAAAACGTTTAGCATCAAAGAACAAAGCACAACCGTGCATAGCTTAGTATGAAAGTCCTTGGGCATGAAATAATTAAATAATGGTCTGAATAATCTTTACACAACTGTGAATCAAAAAAATGTTTGGGTGGTATGAAATGCAGAAAAGAACCTGTAGTGTTTCTGTCTGCCGTAATTCAGCCTTTTACTTTGATGTACCCAATATATTTCATACACAAATTCTTGCCGTTCAATTCTGCAACACTGTGGCAATTTAGGTCTAGTAATGAGATGAAGATATTAAATAATTACGAGATTTCACAGGTGTGAAACAGATGATGTCAGCAGGTGATTGTGGAATAGATGGTATCTGTTATTTTAAAGGCAACATGTTATTCTGAAATCTCAGAGTGCTTTTCTATATTAATGCTGCCTTCACAGAAGTCTAAGTGACCAATACAGGTGTATTGGCTGATACGATCCCATATCATGACAGACCCTAGCTTTTGGAGTTGTTGCTGATAATAGCTTGGATGGTACTTCTCGTCTCTGGTCCAGAGCATCCATTTCTTCCAAAAAGCATCTTGAATATTGATTCATCTGACCGCGTTTCCACTGAGTCATGGTCAAGCCCAAGGACGTGACGCAGCTTCTGAACATGCTTAGCATAAGGCTTCTTTTTTCACTGAAATTCCTCCAGATTCCTTAAATCATTTAATTATATTATGCACTCGTGATATTGGAGGGAGAACTATGTGAACCCGTTTCATTCTTTCCCTGAAGAGCAATTGTTTTTAAACATTTAAATCATTTTCTCACACATTTGTTGACAATGATGAAGGAGTGGTTAGCATGGTTGCCTCACAGCTTTAGCATCCTCAGTTCGATCTTTTCATGCCAGATCTCATTTCAAGCAAGAAATTTCCTCATCCCACCTTTTAAAAAAAGTGTTGCAGGCCTGAAATGCAGGAAGGGATGTTTATTATGAAATGAAATGACAATGACCAAAAAGAAGCATAAAATATATTGGGGGTTTTAGAACTTCTGCAGTGAAATAAACGTCACAGTAAATGTTAGGAACACCGTTTTTTTTTTACAGTGAAAGAAAGTTGGCAGTATAACCATGAAGTGACCAAATTACTATCAAAATCCATAGAAATTATTTATTGTCAGTTTACCCTTCTGAAAAAGTCAAGCATTGACCAGCATTCGATCCATGCTGGTTTAAGCTGGTGTGGTGCTGGTTTTGCTTGTTGACCATCCAAGAACCAGTAAAGACCAGGATGTGCTAGTCACAGCCATCCAAGAACCAGTAAAGACCAGGATGTGGTTTCACACATTTCACACTAACTTTCACATTAAAACTGTCAAGCAATTTACAGTTTTACAACTGAACCACAGAATATTTTTTTTCCAATGATCTCTGTCTTGTTTGGGGTTTTAGGTGTAAGTTATTTCTACCTGATCCAGGTTCTCATTTCCCACGTTGCTCATTTTGCAGTACGAAGCTGGATGGAGATGTTTTGAACTTCTTGGGTGAGTGAAAGGTGAGGGATGGTGCACAGGGCCAGCAAGCCACGTAGCGACAAACTGGACTGGGAAACTTCAGCTGTTTGGCTGTAAACAGTGGAGGGCGGTGTAGGTGCGCTAAAAAGAAATGAGTCGTGATCGCAAAGCCCCGCAGAAAACTTTCACATTCTCTACAAGTAGAGATTTACTCATCAACTGAAAGCCGGATAATGCTGTCTGTACCTCGGTGTGTGGATGTGGCCCTGTGTAGGTGGGAGTGCAGGAGATGAGGGAGAGGGCGCTCGTGTTTCGGATGAGGAACCCAGTTCACCACATCGGAGCTTCACACAAGTTGGTTTTCCTGCATTTGCAATTATTTACAATTATGACAATCGACCGCTTACTGCAAGACACCGTGGAAATCGTCGCGCTAGCGTCCGCGCAGGTACGGTATTGTCACGGCTGAACGTTGCTCTTTGGTGTTATTTTGCATTGCCATCTGGAGGTTTTTGTTTGCAGAGGGGACGTGCATTCCTAATAATGTTCTTGTTATGGCTTGGAAATGTTTGCAAACAGAACCCCGCACCTGGGGGACTGGTGCACTCGAGTCGTGCTGGTGGTCAGCAGCTTTGTAACGTAAATAAACCCGAATCAATGTGCAGAAATCTCAGAAGCAACGTGTTGTGAATCTGGGCGGTTTTGGTGTTTTAAAAAAGTGAAAGTCGTCGGCTAGTAGATACCGCTGATCTTGCTGTGTGGTCGAGGTAATTACCCTTAACGGAATTTGCGGTCGAAAGGGGTCAAGCAGAGATAAGATGAAAGTGTAGACGCGCTTCGGCTCATATTTAGCGTTATATTTAGGTAGCTAGCCGGTTGCTAACCGTATGTAGTGTAATTGCATGCAGCTGCTTGTGCAGACTGGGAAGCGTTAGCTTTGCCTGCTAACTGAGCGGCGCTTGCTCGGCCTTCAGCTCGTCTTCTGACCAACCAAGCTTTCCTTCAGCTTAACCCTTTCTTCGCGTTCTTTTTTTTTCTTCTCAGACTTGCTCGTCCGCGTTTCTTCCCTGTTTCGAAAGCGTTGCCCGCTTGAGGTTAACCTTGCGTGGCTTTTCCGACTAGTTGTTTTTGGAGCTGGACACAAGGCCCCTCAAACACGGCCAGCTTGTAGCTAAAGCTAAGCGCGTTTCTTACCAGGGTTGAGGAATGTCCCCTTCTGCTAAGTGTCAGGCCTGGAACAAGTGTCATCAGAATTTCCACTTAATAAAGTAGTACACATTCCTTAATATTATAGTTACACAGTCTCAGCTTCCAAATAGTGACGTAAAGGACCTTCATAATACTCTATACATACTGCTCACAAAAATTAGGGGTTATTTTAAAATGTTTTTTGTGAGGAGTGTATTTCAGTACATTTTAGCATTCTATGAAGTATTTACAATTGGTAAGAGACGTGTAAAATAGTGTTTCATCTTTAAAATTACGATTTTCTAAGTTAAAACGATTTTTTTTGGCACTGGCCAACACAAGCCAAAGCTGAGGAATGAAGAAAGTATAAACCATATTCATTACTGGTGCTGCAGGTGTCATTTAAAACATATCCCATAAAGGGCTGCTTTTCTGTCAGAATTTAGGCTTTGACCAACCGTGAGCATAATTATCACAAATAAATTAACCTAATTGACATTTATTAGGGAAACGTGGTGGTTAGTGATGTTACCTCACAGCTCCAGAGATCCCAGTTCTGATTCCCAGCCTGGACTCTGCTTTTATGGAGATTGCATGTTCTTCTTGTGCTTGCATGTTCTGTTTGTGTTTGGATTGGTTTCCTCGCATGTCCAAAGACATGTCAGGTCAGTTTTTACATGTGTGTGCACACCTGCCTTGAGATGGATTGCCTTCTTGTCTAGGCTTATTTCCCTGTAACCCTGAATTGGAGGGTGGCTCGGTGGAAGGCACTGTCGCCTCAAAGCAAGAAGGTCCAGGATTTGATCCCTAGATGGAGTTGTCTGAGTGCAGTTTGCAGTCTTCATGTCCTCCCAGTGTCTGTGTGGGTTTACTGCGGTTTTCCCCCCACAGTTCAAAAACATGTATTAGATTAATGATTACTCTAAACTGGCCTGATCTGATAAATGTAAAATGTTCGACTTCTGTTTGTTGAAATAGTTTTGTGAGGCAGTACTTTGCAAAAGTCTTAAGCCACCATTAGATTTGTTGTTAGCAGTGATGTAATGACACACTGTCATTGACTTCATCTAAAAAATTCAAATGAATTCAAGTGAATTCATCACTCCATAATGTTATCTACTACCAATTTTTCATCCCAGGCTTTGTGAGTTTAACATGTCTTAGATTTGTTATCCTGTCCCCATGGCTGCTATTTTCCCAAAAGGCCATTTCTGATTACTGTAGAACAATTTGGCATCTCCTATTAAGCTGTAGATGCTGCTATTGCTGAAGTGTGAGGGGAGGTCACAAGAAATTGTCCCACTTTTGCATACAAGTAACCCACACAAAAACAACCCCCCCCACACACACATACATACACAGTTTTTTTGAAATACTGCATACACATTTCCTGCATTTGCTGGTTGTATTATAACAGAGACTGGAAAATAAATATACATGGTCATTATAGCATTGCTAAAGCAATAGTATCTTAATACTTTTGCACAGTACGGTATGTTTTGGATCATAGTCTTGCAATATCCAACCTCTTTTCTGCTCGTTTCACATGTTTTTGCCACTTCTTTATGCTTTAACCAGCTACTGTTTGTACGGTAATGTTTGTTAGTTTTTCTTTCATGGATGGTGCTCACTAAGACAATTATTTCAGATATATTAGCAAGTGCATTAAGTGCAATAGTAACTTTAACCTAACATTAGTCTGTCTTGTCTTCCCCATTTCTCTATCCCTGTTTCCGTATATACTAGCACTCATCCGAAGTAGTAAACCTCTGCTACAGCACTTCTACAGTCTCTGCGTTTGAACACATCAGTAATTCAGATCCCTGACTCCATTTACTATGGGTAATCTTGTTTCCTCCCACATTTCAAACGCATGTGTTAGGTTAATTGGTGTCTTTAAAGTGCCCCAAGTCTGAGTGAGAATGTGTGCATGTGCCCTATGAAGCAGTCTGTGCGTTGGGATTAATTTGCTATAAGATCTTATGTTAAGGCAGAACCTGGCCAACAAGTTAGCAGTCACAGTCTAAATATTCACTTGAACAAGTGCCACCCCAGGAAGCAGTGATAGAGGGTGTGACGAAGCTAATCGTTGACTACCAAAATAGTCATTAGTAGCAGCCCTAATACTGGATAATGTCAGCGCACGCATAATTAAAACAACTATTCAGGTATTAACGTAGACGATGCATATCGCGCACCCCTAGCACAGTGTGATCAAAAATGTCCATCATTAGAATTAAGCGGAATAAGAAAGGCTTATATTGATTATTCAATGGTGTAGGATGGTTTTCATGCGCAGTCGGATTTGCGCAGTCACTTTTCATTTTTGGCAAACGTTGTCTTCAGACACAGCTAATTTCTTACCTATGCATGCACACATGGTCCAACTATGTTGTCTGTCAGATGCAAAGCAAAAACCAGCTTTGCACAGTGGGTGGAAGCACAGGTTTCCATGAAGGGCGGATGTTTGGTATGTAGGGGTAATGTGCTTTGACTTTTTTACCACAGTTATCGGTAACACATGATCTAAACAACAATTTCGTCAGTTGTAGCAGCAAAAGGAAAACAAACTGTATTTTTTGAGATGATAAGCAAGTACATTTGGGTGTAATATTCTAGTGACCCTATAGGTAAATATCGAAGTATAGGTTAATACAGAGATTATTTCTAAATGGACAACCAGGTTTCACCTGTACAATGCAGGGAACTCTTGAAAACCACACCCAAAATGCGTGTGCATTGGAACGCGAGAGCTCACAGGATTGAGTCTGAAACTGACTGGTTGAGTAGTGCATGTTCATGTCACCTTGATTACAAAGTCTGGATTAGCTACAAAATTCTTTCTTTGAAATGCAAGAACTCTTGTGGCTGTCCTTTTAAACCTTATATTTGAAATAACCCAAATCTTGATTTACACATTTTGTATAGTTACATTTTAAGCAGATATCAACTATTGCTTATGTTTAATGTTTTATGGAAACACAGTGCCCCGGCCAGCTGTTAATTGCAAGCTAAATGTAGTAGAAGTTTTTGATTTATCTAAATGAAGTGCAAGACCCATGTTAAGAAAATAAAAATAGCTATTTGATTCCTGTACTGATGTTATGAAGTGGATCATTTTGTGATATCACGATATGCTTGAAGCGCAACAGATTTTTAAAAATACTATTCAAATATCATCCCATGCTTCGTATAGTGATTTATATTTAAAATAAGATAAAACTAAACGAGGCTAATTGCACTCCTTATAATTGCAGTTGATTAGTCGACCTAAGGACTGATAATCTCCCCGATATGTTCAGAAAAGATGACAAAATGTATCACTATATGATAAAATATCATCATATTGCCCACCTCTAGAAACTGCTGTGTTTTGCGCTGGTGTTATTAATTTACAAAAGTCCCTGTTTCTCATACAATCGTCCAATAATCAATGAGTAGTAATGTTCGTTACAGAGATTTCAGTGGTCTGACGGTTGCCCACATCAAAGAAAACCATAGTTTATGCAACGATCATCTTCATCACTCATCATGAAAACAAGAGTAAACAGTCATAACCTGAAATCTGTGTGTGAGTGTGTGTGTGAGTGTGTGTGTGAGTGTGTGTGTGAGTGTGTGTGTGAGTGTGTGTGTGAGTGTGTGT